>JAGDQP010012823.1:0-49319 GCA_022664845.1 Lepisma saccharinum
TTTTATTTTTATTAGTTTCCCTTTAGAAAGTTTCAATTAGTGTCGAAATAGGAAAATTTAAGTTGTTCTTACTTAGGGAATTCTCGTGTTCGGTGTCTTCATTTTAAAAAATGAAGCTTCAGGTAACACTTTTGTTACCATACTGTCAGTTTTGTAACCTAGTTGATTTTTGTAGCTATTGGATATTCTAGACCCATACTAATTTATCATACAGCTGTGTGACGTATCCAGGGAAAGAGTTCAGAGGGTTCTCCCAAATTCCGGTATCTTTGTAATCTTAGCATAATTTTAGGTGTGATTATGTACTTATTATCAATTGCAAATTCAGTTCCTGTTTGAAACCCCCCCCCCAAAAAAAAAATTCCTAAACACCCTAAAATATAAATCTGAATACTTGCCTGAAAGAGTTTGTCTTATACTGTAACTGGATCTCATTTTCTGCATTTTTGTAGATATTTTCATAGATTCTTCCATGATCTGATTTACTGCAACTTGTTTTGTCTTCCTTCTGACAGTTTTCTTTGGTTCTTTTAAACTTTATAACAGCGCCTTTGGCATTATTCACAGCTTCTAAGTGAAGGTGTTCCTTTGTATAACGGTTAATCGTAGGGAATTTCTAATTCAATCGAATAAAAATAGGGAAGAAATTAGAAATACATGCTTTCAATCTGAGCTTGTGACATTGTTCGATAAAGAAATTTGGACAATTTCTTCGAACACAAATTAGGCTAATTCTTTAAAATCATGAATTATACTTTTATATCAGTTTTCTCATACTTAGTAATTTCTTTATGCTCTAAGTGATATATTTACACCCTTCATGATGTCAAAAAAAATGCAGTCTCCGTAAGGGGATATAAAAACACAAGCGTTGCAATTGTTCCTAAATAGTTCAATATCAGTCGAATATGAATTGTCTTAATACTTCCACATTAAGTTGCATAATACACTTAAATTGCAGCAGGGCACTGTCTTTTACAGTTTTAAAATTTCCAAGCAAACTGCTATTACCATCATTTTCTTATGAAAATAAGAAAAACAAAATTTATGAGATTTGATAAATTGTTTTCCTTAAATCCCGACCTTCTTTTTTCACAACCCTCCTTCCAATACCATGTTAGGGGACCGAATCACGTGAACAAACTTTTTTTTTTTTAATCTTACGTACTCATCATTGACGTAGCTGATAGCTACCAACAATGGAGAGCTTTCTCATATTGGTCATATTTAGTTTCATTCGCTAATGCAGAAAAACAACTCCATATTCAGTCAACAGATTCCTTAATCGAAACTTGATTGTATATTTCAATCATTTGATTTTAATGGTTAGACTCTTCTCTCCTTATAGCCCAAAACGATAGTCGTGTGGTCACAGCAGTGTTCGATTTGAAGCGGGGTATATGGTTGGATTTCCCCCTCTCTGCAAAAGTATTCCCTGGCTCTGTTTTCCGAAAAAATTCCCTCCCTCAGCAAATTGTACAAATCGGGCAGTGAGTCTGAAATATTAGACCAGCGTCATGAAGGTCGCGATTTCGAGTTGATTTTAATAAGCATTGCACTCACATAATAATGTCAGGCCGAAGTGAAAAGTTACTAGCATGCTCCGTACAAAATAAAGTTCACCGCAAATTCATCTTATCCCAGTTTGTGAAATTTTTATTTTTCATTCATTTCTAATGTAACCATGTTTCATTCATATCTAATGTATGTTAGTTATTTCTTCTCTACGTAGGCTACAAAATAACTGCTTCAACCATAGAAGCAAAATGCTTTCATATTTGAAATTTTCTCCGATCTACCTTCGTTGACACTATTAGTAACAGGAATTACCATTTTTTCATTACTCTCTTGATTTTTTTTTTTTTTAACCAACGCTATCGATATGATTGCCACAGAAATCTGTTGTCTAAACGTTTGGTATGCTCTTTCAAGTTTTTGAATTCTTAATTTTACTGGTTGTCCTGAAGGTTATTTACCACTTTCACCTAATTGTGAACCTACAACGCAGACTGTACAATACGGTCCTTTATCTATTTAAAATAAACAAACAATTATATGGAGACGGACATAATCATAATCTTTACAATTAATTTTATTTTTTAAAACTAACAATTATATGCTTCCAAACATGTTTCTATTTCTTGCGAAAATACTCTCTTCCAAGTTCATATAGGTGGAGTTAAGGGGGGGATATATCCCCCATATCCCCCCCTTACCTAAGCCACTGGTTCGTAAGTCAATGCATTTTTTTTTAAACCAGTGCGAGGAAAGTGAGAAGCAGCAAAACTGGACCTAAGTTCGGCGGTCAGTTGTTTGAGACAGGGGGAAGGGAAGAGAAGGGAGAAGTGCCCCTAAGCTATATGTCTTGCAAGATCTTTTCTCTCCTTTCAAACTACAAATGATTCTTGTGGACCCTTCTTGGAAGATGACAAGGAACCAAGTCATTAAAACCGTAGGCAAGTAAGATTTCGACTTTGTAACAGAGCCATCTGGATGTCGGCTGATGGCAAAAACGAAACTTGAAACTGTATCCCCGCTTCTTAAATAGGTGTATTGGTATTGGATACTACGTCGAATGTGATTTGTTAAACCGACAGGGCATACATCATTACTTTTTGAGAGATGATGTCATTAGCAACGATGCCGCCTTAATTTTGAGCGTCTTTAGCTCCGAAACTAGACATATTTCAAAATTTGTTCGAAGGACCTTTTTTTTTTTGACGTGAATAATCACCTCCCGAAGTTTGGGAACATTATTTCAGTGAACCCCTGTATATATGGTATGTGTGTTAATTTACGTGAAGTGAAACGGGTAATTCTTATTTGTTGAAAGCATTCGTAATGTACAAGTAACGACGAAAAACAAGCCCAGTTAACGTGGAGCGGTGAAAGAAGAAAGGATAAATATATCCTATTTTTAGGATTTCAAAAGATGACTTCTCTCGGATTTTTCTAAGTAACACACTGCTTGATAGTCCCAATGAGTTACTCGGCAACAAAATTATTTTATATGCATCGATTGGTTTGGAGTGCTATGCATATTGTTGCAGGTGTCTTGTTTAACGTTTCTGTACATAGATGGTCAGGCAGGCTGGTCTTTGAAGATCTCGCTATGCTACAAGACATAATGGTGTTGCGTGCAGGTTGCTAAAAAGAAGAGCTTTAATGTGTGGGAGAACTGTTAATTATCCGAAGCCGCTCTCTTATAGTATTACGTCACACAACAAACCAGGATCTTGAGTCTTTAAAATCACTCATTCATTATGTTCATATTGTCTAGCCTTGCTTCTGGTGAATACTAAATTTCAATAACATTGTATTGTAATTAAATATAAGAGCACCTGATCGGTCTCAAAGATTGTTTCATTCCCTGTAAGGAGCTCTTTCAAGGGAAGATGGTATTGCAATAACTGATTTTAAACTAAACTAGGCGTCAATCCCTTTAGAGCTTATCAGTGAGCTATACAGTGTATAGCCTTAATTAGCATTGCATTAAAAAACATCTACCCAGTACAGCATTTATTGAATTTAAGCTTCTACTTTGTGAAAACTACAGTTGGCATGTTTACACACAGATAGGGCCTAGATATATGCACTTGAGGCTTTTCCTAAAAATTAATTAAAAATTCCGGTCAACCCATTCTATGAACTGAGTTATATCACAAAGACAGTAAAATATGCTGGATTTATTTCCGTCTGGTACACTGTAACTTCTACAAGATACTGAAGCATAGCACCAGTAGGAAGAATATCAGTGTTGAGGTTAAAGAAACTATTGAACTGTCCTCAGACTTAAAATCAGATTATGAATAAAGAAATGGTGTAACCATACATTAAAAAAATTATATCCTTCCTCTTTTTCGTTTAAAATACATTAATTTAAAAGGTAAACAATTGAGGTTTAATGCCATAATGTTCGTACTAGAATTAAATACAGTTCATCAGGACGGTTATAGTTGGACTTAAAGTACTATCGGGGGGGGGGGCACCCAAAATCCTCAAGAACATCCCCCTCCTCAACTATAAAATTTTTACGAGCAAAAATCGATAGAAACCGTGCAAAACCCTACTTACACCCTCCAATTTTGGCTGTACACTCCCCCCCCCACAAACTGAAAATCCGGGCGGAATCGCTGAGTACTATTGTCAAACATTTCAACTTTCTTAAAGAAGCAAGGGGAAGGTACGGGCACATTTTGAGAGGCAAAGAGGTGTAGGTAAAAGTAGAGTTGATTTTAAAATGACTTTGTGTTGAATCTACATATGAAACACAAGATGTGTATATATGTTGTACATAACGTTGCATCATATAACACTACTCGTATAGGAAATCGTAAATATGGACCCAGATTTTATACTGTTATTCAAACCCTGAACTCAATTTTTCTCTAAAACCGCTTCGATAAACTTCCATCTATTGTTTTAGAGCCTCTCGGTCGATTTAATAAGGCATGACAATCTATCACCAAAGACATTTGATGGTTTTCCGAAGTAATATTTTCTTATTGGGCCATTTTATCAATTACCAAATAATGGGAACCTCGCGAAGAGCAGTCTTATCCGCTACTTTTGAGTCCCATTTTGGGGTTTCCTCCAAAATTAATAGCTTTATAGAATATGTGAAAACACCGAAAACATTCTACAGTATGCAGCATTTAAGGATTACCCATCCTGGAGCTGGCCTTAACGTGGGATAGGGTGGACAATTTGAAATTTATTTATGGCCTTTAGTCATCTAAGGCTCAGGCCGGGATAGGAGAGGGAAAAGGATGTGGGAAGGTGTTGGCCAGGGTCTAAGTTGAAGGTATGACTGGTGTGACAAAAAAAAAAGCTGATGGACAAGTCCGTGCACTCTTTCCCAGTGGGGAGCAGTGAGCCTGTGGTGACTGACAGTTACGCGTGATTGAAGTGACTTTCAAGTAAATGAAAAGAATTTTCAATTGCATTCGTACTGTCTCGTTGCCGTCGCTGGAAACAAGAAAGTTACTACCATGCTGAAATACAGTACAGAACTACAAGTATCCCTTGTTAAAACCACACACTAGTTACTACGTTATTAAATACGAGAGTCGTTCAAGGAAAACGTTTCCCTATTTTTTCTTGGAGAAAGTACGAGACCGATAATTGAAATGAAAGTAGCAATGTGTTCGTTCGTCTTTCAGCCACATTTACCACACAATGCAATGTTCGTGCGGGATACCGCGCATGCGCAGCGCGTGGTTAGCGTGAGTCATGCAGTGAGAAACGTGAGCCCTCCTCCCTCCAGGCCATAAGGAGTAGCGAGTCATGGCGGAACAGCGTGAGTTGGAGATGTGGAGTAAAGTACAGATTCGTTCTGTGATCCGGTATGAGTGAGCAAATGGTCTTGCTCCTATCGACATCCACAGGAAGCTGGTTGTTGTTTACGAAGACTCTGTAATGCCAGTGCAAATGGTGCGAAGGTGGTGCAAGACGTTTTGCAAAGGACGAACAAGCGTATTCGATGAAGATCGGCCCAGTGGTACGTCCGTCTCTCGTCTAGTGACGCAACATTGTCCAACCGAAGCATCAAGGTTCGTTAAGCAGCCGCTGATTGGAACATTTCCGTTGGGACTGGACCCCGATTATTTTGCAGATGGTTTGCAAAAACTCGTGCAACGATGAGCCAAATGCTTGTGCCACCTTGAAAATGATGTTGAAAAGTGAGAAAGGACCATGCTACTTGGTGCAACGTGATTTTTGCCTGTACCTTCAGTATATTTTTGACAACACAGGGAAACTTTTTCCTTGTATAATCTGTAATGTACAGAGAGATGAATGATATTCATTATGTCGTTTGAACAACTACATATGGTAGCAGCTCCAAGTGCACTTAGGATGCAAATGGAGTAATAAGGTAAAACGAAAAGGGGTCACAAATGCGTTGAGACAGAAAGGGCCGTGGATGGAGTGTGGAGGTTTATCTGTAGAACAGCTGTCCCAACCTTTTATGTCAACAGCGGGCTTAATTAGCTAAACAAGGAGAGGGTTAGGGTTGCATAAGAAAGGACCAACTAAAAAGTAATACAGCAATTTTAATAAATTAACTCTTTTTTTTTTTTTGCAGGTTGTATTAGTAACAAGAAATTTAGTAATTATCTGCACTCTGTTGAATGTTTAAAAATAATAACTAAATTACTTGTGTTTCAATTATTTTAATTTAGATGCAATGTAGAAGATATTTACCGTAATTTTGGATTTGATTCGGGGCCAATCAACCTGCGGGCCGTAGGTTTGAGACCCCCTGCTGCAGAGTTACTGCAATGAGTTTGTAATGAATAAAAAAATGAATTACCCATGACTTCCGTAACATTATCACATACCTTCATATCATAGTAATATGAAGATGGAGCATTAAAGGAAAATAGCTTTTTCAAACATATGTTTTCTTACATGTTTTTTCCATTATACCAAATATATGGAGCTTGGTGGCCCCACTTCCAGTGTACAAAGGATCACTTTACATTTTTATCAGCGTTCCAATATTGCTTTGATGTCGAAATTGTGGTCATTTGTGGCTAAAAGTTTGTGCTTTATTTTATTCTCGCCCTGTCATTAGAACACGAGTTATGGTTATATGATTAAGATATCCTCCTCGCCCCTATAAAAGAACTCGATATAAATTACGGTTTCAATCCTGACTGAGTTGTTCCAGAGTTTTTTCGCAGTCACACCTGGCAAATGCCGGAATTGTACCTTCAACTTAGCTTCTGGTCGACACCTTCCCCTGCCATATTCCAGCCCGATCCTTAGATGCCTAAATACCAAAAAAAATTGAAATTCAACATAAACTAAATCTCAAGTAGGCAAATCACACCTTCTCAAGAGAAGTGAAACAACTGGAAAACGAAAAATTTTGGAGGACGTTTTAGTTAGAAGATATAAAGAAAATCCGTCAAACGGAGTAGTGCAACTTCTGCTATCTACCGGCCACCGATGTAGATAGACTTGTGACATTTCTACGTGTGAATGGAACTCTAAAACTTTTTAACCAACACTAAGAATTTTTTTTAAGTTTTGAGTTGTGTCACTTTTCTCCAGAAGGTACGATATGTTGCCAAATACATATCAAAACTAGCCCACTCGGAAAGATGTGGGTGACATCACAATTAATTAATAATATAATGCCTGCTATTTATTTTCCACAAGTACTCCTTGTTCTCCAGTTCTACGATAAATCTTTCCGTGCCAAACGTGCTTATATTGCCACAACTAGCAGTCGAATCAACGGAAATTTGGCTCCTGGCTACGTTTGGTTTTTCTCCCCAATATCTAAGAATGTTGTTCTCGGAGACTATAACTGAAAGTACATTAGAAGATTTCTCCTCCCACGTCCCAAAATATTGTAATATCCGAGAATTGACAGGTATCTCTTCTCGGAATTTAATTCTTCTAATGTGGTTTCAATAAATATAATTCTCAAAATGCTTTTATTGTGCCTGCCTGAAACGGTCCACAAAAAAAAAAAAAAAAAAAAATGTTGATGAATAGACTCACTCAGACAATATTAGACAATTTATATACACTGAAGTGTCAAAAGTCATGGGACAGCTACCTAATTACGCGTGGGACCCCTTCCCCCCCTCGAGCACGGCGAAGTGAAACAACTCGACCTGGCAGGAACGCGACGAGTCGCTGGTAGTCCGTTGGAGGGAAATGCATTGTGCAGCCATGCAGTCTCGATTGTCATCGTCAATTCGGTGGTTGTTGCAAGTGGAGGATTCTGGGCACGAATAGACCGTTCGATGATATCTCAAATGTACTCTATAGGGTTCATGTCTGATAATCTAGGGGGGCCAAATTATGCGTTAGAAGTTGCCAGAATATTCCTCAAACCAGTCCAGCCACGCAGCACATTGTGGCCCGGTGACGTGACGCATTATCATCCTAAAAAATCCCATTTTTGGCACGGTACACGAAGTTCATAAAAGGCTGGAGATTGTCACCAAGCAGCTGAACATATCGCTGACCGGTCAATGTTAGCGGACCAGGGAACCCAAACCATACCACGCAAACACACTCCACACCATGAGGGAGCCACCTCCAACTACCACAGTGCCTTGTTGACAACTTTGGTTCATGGCCTCATGGGTGGGGTCTACGCCATACCCGGACTCTACCATCCGCGCGTACTAATTCGAACCGTAACTCATCTGACCACGTTACACGTTACCAGTCCTTTAAGATCCAATCCACGTGTTTCCGAGCCTATGTCAGTCGCCGCGGTCGACGGGCAGCGATTAGTAGTGGCACATGTATCGGTCTTGCGATACCCTATGAAGATAAAATTGCGTTGCACTGACCTCTGAGACGTCAACATTGGTCACTTTTGCTTGTCTGTTTGGTCGGGCGAGTCTATCCAGATGTCACCGGTCGCGGTCATTCAGCACCCGTGGGCGACAACTGCTTTGTCTCTGATGGATCGTAATGCCTTTAATGCGGTACTCACGATCTGCCCTTGACACAGTAAAGCGAGTAAAGTTCAATGTCCGGACGACTTCCGAAATCGCATACCCCATTCGCCTAGCACCAATTATCATCTCGAGCTCAAACGTCGATAATTTCCGTGGGGTTGCCATCACCACGATACACGACGTTTCACTGCACTCACAGTAGCCCAACTGACCACACTGTAACTGCTTCGGGCCGTTCTATCAGTTTGTCGTGATGTTATCGCGCCGTCAACTAGTTTCCTGCGGCTATCCCATGATTTTTTGCACTTCAGTATATTGTCACCATCCGCTCCGGGGGACTCTTAATCCTCTAAATGTATACAACAAATTGGTGCGTTTCTTTATTGGAAAAGTACGCAACTGGCTTCAAATGCGTATCGAGAAAAACAACTGGAACGCGTTAACATACGAAAATTTAAAGATACAGGTTATCAAAGCGTTCACTAAAGTACATGCGAAAGTGGATGGTGGACAGATCTTATGCGATCGCACACAAAAACGATACGAATCCGTTCGCAACTACGTGTACGATAGACCTCTAAGAACAAAAAATGGAAGAAAAACACAAATAAGTATTATAGGTGCAGGTTTGTTACCGCATTACATGGACAGGTTTGGTACACAAATTTTTCAAACAGTTGACCAATTATTAGAATCGCTAATCCATGTTGAATCAAACAAGTTGAACATTAGACGTAGAAAAGAACCATTAAAAGGTAAAAAGTAAATAAAGTCTTAACATTGAAACAGTTAATTAAAAACAAACCCAAGCAGGTCACGGTGAAGTGAAGTGAGTGAGGTAAGTGAAACAGATTTCACATGCTGTGAATCTGAGGTAGAAGATTCACAGGAATCTAAATGCTCTACAGACGCTGATTCAGCAGAATCAGAGTCCGAATTCTCCTCAAATGACAGGGCAAACAAACATCGGAAACGAAATAAATCAGAACGTAAAAAAGACAAACATAAAATTAAAATGTAACAGAAAGTTTCAGATAAAGTTACTGAAGCAAAAGCGAAAAAATGATTCAACAAAAGACATCAGCAAGCAATTAGCAAAATTAACTCTCATAATGAATAAATTACCTCAAAGTCAAAATAAAGGTAATGACAGTGCTGTAAACAATATATAATGAAAGAAAGAAAGAAAGAAAGAAAGAGAGAGAGGCTTTGTTACCGGAAGCAAAAGATTCTGCTCTTATCTGTCATGAAGTGAGCCTGATCAGTGATCACTAGGGCTCGGAAGTTGATAAAATGTCATCTTTTTCCTGAAGGTTTGGAAACTATGCAGACCATAGCAAAAATTTATTTCACTAAACTGAAGTAACACGTGAATTTTATTTTGCATTTTTTTGCTTTTTTTTTTTTTGCCGTTTTTCTAATTATTGGTCATTTTTATAGGATTTACTCTTATTTGCAACGTTTTTCTCCTTCGTATACTTGCTTACATATTTCACATATACAAGTATACAGATTTTAATATTGATGCTCGAGCAAAGATGTGCTAGGTGTTAGTTAGGTCATCGCCGGCTACGATCTCTTAGCGCCTTCCCACTTCGTGTTCGTAGCATGTATTGCAGCGAACAAGTTTAGTTGATCTTTTCCCCGCTGTGGCGCTACTTACAGGCAATGGACAGTTTGACAGAAAATAACTATCAGCATGTAGCTGAATGTAACTTTAACAAGTTTACTGTACTGTGGTTAATTAAAAAAGTTTTCATATGAGTCGTTCACGTGCGACATGTGTAGGCAACAGTTTCACAAAAAACCCTTTCGTTTTATAATAAAATTATGGTGATTAATTTTCCGAAAATCTTGAATTCTTACAGAACAATGCTTAAGAAACGAAGTTTTATGGTAAGAAATTAAAAAAAAAATGCTTAGAGAATACTATTAACTAATTTGCAGATTAAGATTGTGTGAAATTAGTAAGCCGCTGAAACAGATGAAATATAATTCAACTTATTATTTTTAGTACACTACACAATATTCAACCAAAAAAGCTCATTTGGCATAAGCAACTTATAGTCTCAGTACTTTACGGCAATTACGATGCCTATATCATCACATTATACTTATTATGTATTTCTTTTTCACATATAGGACTATATAGAATGAAATTAGCATCTGCTTTTCTGGGAATTTGAAGTTCGAAAGAGTTCAAGGTACAAATCATGTTTCATGCCATACTCATCCAAAATAAATGCGAATCAACTCTTATGAGCTTGATATACAAACAAAATGCGTCAAATGTTACCTATGTGCTATCCCTCGAAAGAACTAGCATAGATAATGCATTTTGTAAAGAAAGCGTATGACCTTCTGTCCAAGTACGTTTGGGGAACTTTCCTATTGTATTGCTTCCTTTTTACAGTTTCCTCATATTTGCAGTATCCTACTTTGGAAAACCATACATTGTAACTGAGTATTGCGAAGTCATTATTCCCCGCACAGCAGAGAAGTATTTTTAAATTATTTCCTGTGCCAAATAAAGAAACATAATATTTTCTGTATCACATATAATTTCCCAAATATACTGTTAAAACATTTAGATAATAGTTTAAAACCATAAAAAGCGTCTATAATACTAGTATTTCCCACACATTTTAAAAGTTTATTTTATCTAATATAACCCACAAAAATAATTTTATATATTTATGTAATGCTTTCTTATATTTTGGAAATGTTAAAAGGTTTTCGTTGCATTAAAACAATGGAAATCTTATAAGTTGAACACATTTCCAAACATCTTATCATATGTGAACATAAATATTATTTTTCTAGAGTATTCATATAAGTCTATTTTTAAAATATGGCTACTACTAGAAATATGTTCTGTCAAAAACTTCAGTCGGGCCCCCGACTTCTTCAGATGTAATATTGTAGCATCCCCCAGCACTTTTACCCAGGTACCGTCGCTGCTCATAATTTAAAACTACATATATAAATTGAAAACGGGTCACACAGCGATAACAAGCATAAAAAGGTGTGTTAGGACTGAAAATTTTGTCCATATTGGATTAGACTAGAAGTGGACGATTGAGTTTTAAGTGTTCGCTTTGACTGACATTGATTAAACACTCCAGTACAGCTAAATATAGAGCTCATTGGGTAGCACTGATGCGGTCATGTGACACGAAAAAGTCAGTGGTACCTGAATAATGTTGAATACAGTTTCCGCTTTTAAAAAAGGAACTTGCTAGTCAAACATTGTGAGATGTAATATGCCCGTACGAAAGAATTGTTTTATAAATATTTTGTGAAAAGTGTTTCCCCGTCCTATATGAAAACAGGTACGTGAGGTACCAGGAAAGACACACGAAGTGACGGAGAAATTTATCCCTTTCCTCCCCTACAAATAAACCCTTGAAAGCAACTATCAGGTAAATTGATACGTTAGTAAAGGATTGTTTTTACAGCTAATTATTTGTAGTGTTCCTTGTGAATACTTTGATTTTCATTTTATTTTAATGAATTGAGGTTAAGAAACAATTCCATTTTTGTGGGATAGTTAGCAAAACAAAAATTCGTTGTTCTGTTCATGTCTATAACATTTCCCAGCTTAACAACTCTGTTTACAGCCAAGAAACCAGCTGACTGCTTCGTTAGTTGTATTGCCTGTAAGTAGCGCCACAGCGGTTACCAAGAGAACTAGGTCGTGTTCGCACATTTGAACCGTATGGGAAGGCGCTAAGAGATCGTAGCCGGCGATGGTTAGGTCAAGCCACTGAAGAGGTAAATGAGATTTGGTTCTAGCTAAAAGCTAAACAAAATAATGTCCCTCTGTGCTGAAATGGTCTTTGTTGCATGTATTTCTTTCCACTCCATAAATATTTGAAAACGATTGATGAACTGGCCGCGAGGAAGTCGAATGAAGTTAAAAAAATTCGAGGTAAAATCCGTTCTGGACAATTTCAATGGAGATACTGTAACTGCAATCGTAATTTCGCAAGATTTCATGGGTAAGTCAGATTTGAAAATGATGTCTGGTTTATATTAGGAGCAACTTTTCTATATTGGCCATCACAATATCTTGGCTGGAAGAACGAGGTGAAGGCATGCCCTCAGTTGTAGGTAAAATAAGGAAGTATCGAGGAATGTGGAAGATATTTTGGACAATGTACAACCAAACTATGCGGATCGAATGTATTTTGCAAAGAGGCATTCAATATGGATGTTTACAAGAATGAATTTTCACCTGGAGTCCTCGTTCACCTTAACTACGTCCCCTCGAGATCTGTAGATGTAGAGAAGAATTCCTACATATCGAAATGTGCTTGCTGACAATCGACGATACTTTTCATTTGAGAATTTACCTTTCAGTCCTAAAGTTGAGTAATTAATTTCTTCCCCATGAAGATAGATCCTCACATATTAAATAAGCCAGGCAAATCTTCATTATTTGTAATACCAGTTAATCTATAATAATAATATAATTAAAATTCATGAGTCTTGAAAGAAAATAACAGTTTTCTGTCCATAAATATCTGTTGTTGTTTTTTTTTTAAATAATATATTCACATGCTCACAAATGGAAAAGATTTTTATAGGTGATTTTTTGACATTTTTGGGTCTTTTTTTTCACATTTGAAAGGTCATTTTGTAGATCATTTTTAAGAATTTTTTTAGGTCATCAAGTTCCGAATTCTAGTGATCACATAAAAACGGAATCAACGGAAATAAAAGGCATTTGCCACTCGGTATTGATCAAACTTACTTAATGGAAAATATCTGTAAAAAAATTTTTAAGATAAATTATTTGCCTAATTTTTTTCTTCCTTGCTTAGTCACCATGAAAAACTGTCAACTCTGTTGAAAATCGCACGACCAAATCGTTTAGCAAGCGTTGCTTCATAAGAGTACATGGAAAGCTATTTTGGGTCCTCCCTAAATCGCCTTCGGACATTTTCACATTTCGATTCTCTCTGCGACTAATCGCCTACTGTGCGGGAACACTTACAAAAAAAAAAGTGAGGGTAAACTGTAAATCACAGCAAATTTCCTTTACTTCAATAGGAACAGCTCAGGCCCGTAGCGAAAGGGGAGCTTAGCCTCCCTAAATTTTTCCTAGACCTCTATCTATACTTTGCATACATGTATGGAAATTAAAGGTCAAACATATACTTGATAACATTTTAATAATTTTCTCTGTATGTTATTAAATGTATATTATTGGTACAAACATGTGCTTTTATATAGTATATCGTATTCCATTATTTTCGAATCGAATGTAAGTCCTAACGATCGAAAAATCAGCTCTTCGTACATAGCTTTAGAAGTACTTTCCTATATCAAATTTCAGAAAAGGTGCCCTTAACGACCCCTTACAAAGTTGCAAATTCATTTTGCAAGTTTCTTATGAGAGAAATATTACAAACTAATATTCAAACGTTAATTGACTATCTTTTATTATAAAAGGGCGTTATAAGACGTATCAGGTGCGGTTCGGAAGGTGCATGCCAATTTTTATAACATTAGAAAAGAAATGAGATTCGTTTGCGAGTGTCACCTGAAGTTAGTTTCATTTAAAAGAGACTATACTCTCCATATATAAAAATATACTCTAATAATAAATATTGAAGCATTCACTTCCATAAATTAGCAGTCTACCTTCACCATCAACTTAACTTTTTTGGTTAATAAAAAGCTCAGCTAACACAGTAAAATTCTCTGGGATCATTAAGTCGATTCCTGCCTGGGACAACAATTAATACCCGCACAAGAACTCGGTAAACTACCCCTAAAAGTAAAGGGATGGTTTAACATAAAAAAGCACAAAATCACCTTAGGCACATAGAGGTTGCTCGACTCCTTAAAAAACATACAACACAGTTTAAGAAAATAAAAATTAAAAGAACAAAATTCCACACAGCTTCTACAAACAAATAGTGCAACAAAGATTCTCCGCCTGCATCGGTGTATTTAGTCTAATCGTGGCTAGGAGAAATAGAAAATTGATAAGAATAAACTGGCCTGAAAGGAACTGCCACTTAGGCGAAACGCTAAAAACAATTGACAAAAAGATAGCAAATTTATCAGTTGCTATATTTAGCGAAAATGACAGAAATACAATGTAACAAAAATGGATTTTTAAAAAGATCATGGTTAAAGGATATTTCCAAAAGTTTTACGCACGATAAACACGAAAAAATGAAATCATATTTCAATGATATTTTCTACAAAACATGCTGGGTCAAAGGAAGATATTCACCAAAAGCAAAACCAGGCATTGATTCAATTCGTAAAGAAATGAAATAACCAAATAACAGAGAGAGAGATATATATAAGAAAACTTTAATCTATTAATATCGATATAATATTTGGCTTGTGAGAAATAGACGTACACTTCTCATAAAAAAATTGCGACAGTGAACACCGTGAAGCTAGGCCACCCAAATGGCACCTTCTTATCCCATAATCGTGTCTAGTAAACAGACCCCTCTTTCTCCTTCCTTCATCTCTTCCATACTATAATCACCAAACATCATGAGCTATTTTTTTCAAAATGTAATAGTATCAATAAAATGAAAGAATAAAAGCGAGACGAATCAATATATATATATATATATATAATTTGATGCAGGGGGAAATTTAAACACACACAATGAAAAATTGAAATAGATGGATGTCTGTTAGGCAGAGAAACGAGAGAGAGAGAGAGAGAGAGAGAAGAAGAAGAAGAAGAAGCAGAGGGAGTACAGATAAAAATATGGAATTTAGAAGTAGTAAAAATAACCTAATATTATAAAGTTCAGTTCCCACAAATCCAACAGCAAGATAGAAGTGACTTTTGGATTTTATGTTTTTTTCAAGGCTATTCGAATATATAGAGGGTGCCTGAAAAATTCATTAAGTCACTTTTAAAATAGAGACCAAACTTCGTGGTCAAATTAAATACCCATGATTTCCAGTGAATTGCAGAGTTTTGAGACACATCTAGGATAATGTCAAAAGTGTAACACACATGCTTTGTTTGCGGGTGGTTCGGTTGTAACCTCGGTGAAGGTCCTTGAACGTACTGGTTCAGAATACATTGTAATCAGGAATTCCGCCAGGATTCTTAGGTTGTGGGTGTAAAGTCAAAATTGGGAGGTTGTAAGTAGACCTTTGTACAGTTCCTATCAACTTTTGGTCTTAAAAAGTTAACGTTGGGGGAAGTCTCGAGAATTTTTGGCTGACACCCCGCCACAGGGGCCGGGGTCTGGCGGAATCACTGATCATAACAAACCCTGTAGGTACCGTAGGCCGTTTCTTCCATTAATGACTACTAATGCAAATTTAACATAAAAAGTAACTGAATGAATGATAATTTTTCTGCTTAATTTATATCAGAAAGAACCAAGATTGCATGTCCAAACTGTATCAAAATGAAATGTTGCAGATGTTCAAAAGCAAAATTAGCATGTTCCTTATAGGCATAGTAAACTTTACATGTTCCACATTGCAAACGTGAAAAGAAGAAACACATGTAATAATATGTTGATAAATTAGAGCATGGAAACGAATTTCGTGCCAAACGAATATAAAAATAATTCTTCTCTTGAAATGGATAAAAAAAAGGGGGTATCTGCTACTCATGTCTTAAAATTTATCAGTTCTGGACATGCCACTATATATTCCACCTATGCGAATATAACGTTCTAATAATTACAACACTAATGAAATAGTGTGCATAACAATTCGCACAGATGGAATGAACACGGTAGAGTTGAAACGGGTCACCGACTGTCAGAGGATTCTGGTCAAGTTTTGGACTGTGTCATTGGGTTTAGGATTCGACCCCATTCTGATCCGGTGATTCGATTTAGATCTGAAAACTCGGAGGATTAAGGAGAGATTTTAATTATTTCATTGCGTTTGAACAGTGTTTCTTTCAGGACCGGAGATGTTACTCCGAGAACACGAAAAATACGACGCCGAAATTTCCAGTTAAATAGATTTTCCAGACCTGGTCAATCGAGTTACCGGGTCACTTATGTTTAGGTCAGACCCTATCACCGGGTCATCGAAAGTAACCCGGAATTGTCTTTGGAACACAAACAAAAAGGGAGAGTGCGTGTAATGTAAGAGAAAAAATAAAAATGAATAGAGAGAGAAGAAAAAGAAGAAGAGAAAGAAGCAGGGAAGACACGATAACAATACAGCAAGAAAGAGAGAAAGACCAATGAAAAACATGAAAGGTATATTATCATTATGCTAAAGAACACACACACTGTTTACTCGGATTCTCAACAGTGATACCTCGTACGTCCTCCAACCGGAGATGAAGATCTGTTTCAGCCATTATTTTATGCGAAAAAGATACTGGCTTGTGGGAATCGAACCGAGGTTCTCCAATTAGAAGTTATAGCGATACTCTACAGGCTTGCTGCTTAACAAATGGTATAGTGTTGCTTTGTAAGAATAATAACGTGAAAAGTGGATACTTCAGATTAATGACGTGTTTTTAACTGTCCTGGTAACCCCCAGAGGCTTTATTTGGACTTTTCCAACCAATATTCGTAAATCGTCTTTCTCTGTATAGTGACTCAGGTGTTTGATTCCACAGTCTGAGTATTCTTCTCTTTGTATTAGAAGTTATGATTAGATTTTTTTACGATCGCTTTGTATATAACTTTGGCTTCAACCTATGTTGGTTTGCTTTAATATTGAAAAGTCCAGCAAGTTTCCCCTACTCCATTGCCAACTAAAGACAGAAGCCATGAATTACTAAGTTCAAATGTGAGAAAAATGTAACATTGAATATATGTGTTACATGTTGTATGTATGTATTGTGTGGTAAATAAACACGTGTGTATGCATGTCCTTTTTGTCATGTCGAATTATGAAATTAATATATTTTGGCAGTTTTAAGAACAAATCCAGTTTAGGGTAAATGTTGTCACATTAAGATACGATCATTTATTGTCTTTTATTTTAATGTAAACCAGCCTGAACAATGTTTAAAACTCACCACAAAATTGTCATTAGCAAATGGAGAAGTTAAAACTTCATTTTAGAGTTCTAATTCACTTCGTGCAATATGACAAGTTGAACGTAACACAAATTTTAACTTTCGACAGTTTGTATTGTGTTTTAAAAACTCATGACTTGCAGGTGATTCGAACCTACAACCGTAAAGAAAGTTCCCCAGAACCTGTATAATACCACTCGACTACAGAGGACAGTTGAAATGAAGTTTTTAGTAGCAATATTCATGGAGTCAGATACATTGCAAGCCATAGCCTATGTTTTGCCATATACAATATTCATATGTGCTAGAGGAAGTAGGTAACCCTTAAAACGGCTGTTATATACGAAGTGTTGAGAAGTATTTTTATTTGATAGCGAGTCTAATCGCCATTACTTATATAACTGCTTGCAGTCGGTTTGGGATGTAATCAACCAAGCGAGCAATATAGCATGTTCGTGTACATTCTGTCCACGCATGTTGAACCAGCTCCCATAATTCATCTCCAGTGGGTGGTGGATTTTGCGGCCAGTTTTCTTGGAGTTCTCTTACAACAGCACTCCAAACGTTTGCAATTGGGTTCAGATCATCTGCGCGAGGTACTCAGTCGACTAGCTCGACATGTGGTTCCCGTTGCAGCCATGCCTGAACCGGATTGGATCCTGTTGTAACTGTACGATGCCGCCATCTAATCGAGCACTTATCTCAGGGAGCGCATCTTCCAGTAGTTCCAGATATTTCTGGCTATTAAGTCGACCATTAATGCGGTGGATACCACCACCGCCCACATCTTTACATATCCAACCCCAAGAATGATTGGTAACATATCCCATTCGACGTGAATGGGCCATGTATCGTGGATGATACCGTGTTCCAGGTGGACGATAGACACGTCGAGGACCATCGTTTGCAGAAGAAAGAACTTCTCGTCTGTACAGGCAACGCCGTCTCACACACGACCGATATTTTCTTCTGCAAACGCCAGTTGATCGACCATGTGGCTATCCGAAAGTTGTTCCTTCCTTGCAGCCCGGAATGATTTCAGATCTTTGAGGCGCCGCCGAACTGTGTTTACATCACCTGGAAACCCGGATGCCTGTTTTAGTTGTCGGGTAGACATGAAAGAATGCCTACGGCATTCTTCAATTAGAGACAAATCTTGGACCGCAGAAGACACTCGGGGCTGCCAAAGACATTTTCGCGGGCTACATTTACACTTTCCTGATAACTTTTCCACCACCTGTACACCGTAGAACGATCGACGCCATATTGCGCACCTGCATCAGTAACTCTCATATTTGCATTTTCAATGAGAGCGATTACGCCCTGTTTCACAGCACTGTCGTAATGAGGCGCCATGCTCCCAGAGCCCGAGCACACCATAATGCATATTACCAGTTAACGATAAGATGCAGCCTAGTGACGTTGTGAGAACAATGCCCGCGCATCATGAGGTTTCCTACTCCAGCAAGTGGCTCCGGATTTAATTTGATTTCTTACCAAACCTCATCATATGTCTATATTACGCTTAAGTGTAGCTTTTTCTATATTTTCTGAACGGGTTTACTAACTGAAGTCGCCTAGCATCAAAATTATCTCCACATTGTTAACTTCTGTGGAATAAAAAAACTGCATAAACTTCCTATAATGTTAGTGATATAGAATTTGCCTACATTGAATACTGTCCAGCGTACTCTCATGCCCGAAATCATTCAGGATCTAGGTTATTGTAGTTTTGATGCTCATGAGTATGAGTTCGAATCCCATATCTTCCAATTGCTGTTACCGCCCATACAATTCATTTTATCTTCCAACATTTTTTTTTACTTTTTCCAGCTACGTCGAAACATTAAATTTTCGTTCTCTACCGATTGTAAACGGCGTTTATATTCAAAATAAGACAAATTGTGGTTTAATTTATTTGCAAATATTTATATGATGAAGAAGAGAATAAAGACAATACGCAATCAGTAATAATTGCTACCAACGACTAAACGAACAGCTGAGCTCCTAACGACGGGACCTATAGCTTTGGCTAAAGTCTGTCCCGAACCACTCTGTTCAATAGTTTCCCACGAACTTGAACTCATGTTTACGCGCACCAAGAAATAAAATATTTTGTGAAACGCGATACACAAGCTTATTCGACAAAACCATGTATAGTATAGGTCCCGACTTTTATGTATACGTTGGATCGATCCCTGTTCATGCCATGTGGGCTTTGCGGTGATCAAATACCGTGTGTTCATGGGCGAATTTTGTCCCAGGGGGCTTATACAATTTATTTTATTTTAACAAATTTCAAAGTTATCGTTTAGAATGAAACATTTAAACTCAGAAATGATTGGAGGCAATGCCCTCATGCCCCGATAAATTCACCCATGCATGTGCGTGTGTTTTCTCGGAGTTCTCGCGTTTCCTCCCACTTTCTTCATTCCACCAATTAATCCCATCGTCATCCATCAGGCCTGAGTCAAAGTTTCCTAAAAGCCCTTAAATCTAAATTGAATTAAAATTCAATATTATATATACTCGCACTATCCTTTACTCTGGAAACGGAAGAGAAAATGGGACATGAGTCTCACTTCCAAAGAATGATTAGTGAGATTTGCGCTGTGTGAAATATATGTGCGTGGCGTGAAAAGGATAGAAGCATAGTGATATTATTGTTCGTTGATGTGACTACTTAGCAGTAAAGGTAGAATCTTTCGCTGGAAGTCAAACATTAAAACATTAATTGGCGTGAACTTTAAATTTGCTGTATAATGCTAAAATAATATTTGTCATTTGAGATTATACCTACATATACTGGGTCACCATACTACAGATATTGAACTCAAATAAACAAATACTGGACAGTTAAGAAAAGTCCAATCATAGGTTCAAGTTCGTGGGGTTTATTGAACAGAGTTGTTCGGCGTATACTTTACCAGAAACTAGTGTCATCCTTAGGTGCTCAGGAGCTCATTTCGGCACTTTGTAACAATATTGCATTGGAGGGGGATTGGAAATAAAGTCTTCATTTGTCTTCCTAATAGGAAAATTACTCACATCTGAAAAACTATTTTATTGCAGAAAGCTTTACAAACGTCCGCGATACAGAGGTTTTTACTTTAAAAGGAAACATTATTAAGCTGTCAGTGTTCGTTTTCATATAGTACACTTTTGACAAAGTTTACTTTCATAATATTTAATGCTGTTCTACAAGGAATATAAAACTGTCAGTTATCGGTCGTTTCACTGCAATAACAACAATAATATACTTATTCCTATAAGCGTGCCTTTGAACTTCCACGGCGACATTACTTCTTATGTTATTATTTCTTTAATTTTTCCTGTATTTTTTATAATTTATTTAATTAGTGGGCACTAATTTGTCTATAGGTCGTCGAATAAATAGGTTTCGGTGTGCACTTTAGTGTAAACGACTTGCAGGAAAAAGGTTATTTCCAATGATAAGCCCGAACTTAGTAATATTTGGCTAATGTTTCTAAGTGGTAGTGTGGTGTAGAGGTAACGTGCTTGACTTTTCAGTAATAACGCTAGTCATTATAGGTTCAAATCCTGTTCAAGACAAGGCAATTGTGAAGAATCGAAGATTAACTTCTCATACTAAACGGACAGTCCTTAAGAAAGTAGAAGTAAATACATGTATCACGATAGAGACGATTTACGAATGTTAGTTGGTAAAGTCCAAATAAAGTCTATGGGGGTTACTAGGACAGTTAAGAACACATCATTGATCTAAAGTATCCACTTTTCATGATATTATCCGTAGAAAGAAAAACTATACGATTTGTTATGCACGTTTTCGGTAGAGTCACCTGTGGAGTATCGTGGTAGACTTCCAATTGGAAATCCTCGGTTCGATTCCCTACCAGCCAGTATCTTTATCGCATAAAATAATGGCTGCAAAAAGATTTTTATCTTCGGTTGGAGAGCATACGAGGCATCACTGGCGAGAATCCGTGTAAACAGTGTGTGTGTTATTTAGCATAATAATAATGTACTTTTCATATTTTTCATTGGTCTATCTCTCTTCATCTCCTTCTTGCTGCATTGTTATCGTGTCTTCCCTGCTTCTTTCTCTTCTTCTTCTCTCTCTTTCTCTCTATTCATTTTTTTATCTCTTACTTTACACAAACTCTCTCTTTTTGTGCGTGTTCCAGAGCCAAATCCAGGCCACTTTTGATGACCCGATAACAGGGCCTGACCCAAACATAAGTGACCCGATAACCCGATTGACCAGGTCTGGAAAATCTATTTAACTGAGAATTTCGGCGTCGTATTTTTTGTGTTCTTGGAGTAACATCTCCGGTCCTGAAAGAAACACTGTTCAAACGCATGAAATAATTAAAATTTCTTCATCCTCCGAGTTATCGGATCTAAATCGAATCAACGGATCAGAATGGGGTCGAATCCTAAACCCAATGACACAGTCCAAAATTTGACCAGCATCCCCCGACAGCCGGTGATCCATTTCAGCTCTGGCGTGTTCATTCCATCGTGTGAATTATTATACACACTAGTTCATTAGTGTTGTAATTATTAGAACGTTATGTTCGCAATTGGAGGAATCTTGAGTGGCATGTTCGGAACACATAAATTTTAAAATATGAGTAAAAAATGGCCCCTCTATTTCAAGAGAAGAATTCTTTTTGTATTAGTTTGGCACAAAATTCGCTTCCATCCTATAATTTATCAACATACTTTTAAAGGTGTTCCTTTTTTTTTCGCGTTTGAAATGTGGAATATGTAGGGTCTGCTATGCCCATAAGGAACATGCTAATTTTGCTTTTGAACATCTGTAACTTTTCGTTTTGATACAATTTGGATATGTAATCTTGGCTCATTCTGATAGAAATTTAGCAGAAAAATTATCATTCATTCATTTACCTTTTATGTTTAATTTGCATTAGTAGTCTGGAATGGAAGAAGTGGCCTACAGTACCTACCGGGTTTGTTACGATCAGTGATTCCTCCAGACCCCGGCCCCTGTGGGGGGTGTCAGCCCCAAATCCTCGAGACTACCCCCAACGTTAATTTTTAATGGTCAAAAGTTTATATAAATAATGCAAACATCTACTTAGACCCTTCCAATTTTGACTTTACACCCCAAATCTGAAAATCCTGGCGGAATCTCTAATTACAATGTATTCCGAACCAGTATGTTCAATGGGCCCCACCGAATTTGCAACCGAAGCACGCGCACACGAAGCTTGTGTGTTACACTTTTGACATTATCCTAGATGTGTCTCAGAGCTCTGCAGTTCCACTGGAAATCATAACTATTTGATCTGACCATCAACTTTGGTCGCGATTTTGAAAGTTACTAAATGAATTTTAAAGCACTCGTGTATGTATTCGAATTGCTCTGAAAAAAAGAAAATCCAAAAGTCACTTCTATATTGCGTTTGGATTTGTTGGAACTGTACTTTATAATATTGGTTTCTTTTTAACTATGTTTACATTCCAAAATTTTATCTCTTCTTTTAACTTCTTCTTCTCTCTCTCCCTTTCTCTCTCTTTCTCTCTCTCTTTCTTATTTCTCTGTCTCTGTTTAGCAGACATCCATCGGTTTCAATTTTTCATTGTGTGTGTTTAAATTAAATCAAGATTTCTCCCTCCATCAATTTATATATATATTGATTCGTCTCGTTTTTGTTCTTTCATTTTATCGATACTAATACAAGTCTATTTTGAAAAAAGAATTGTGCTTATGTTGTTTGCTGATTTTAGCATGGGAGAGACGAAGCAAGGAAAAAGAGGGGTCTGTTTACCAGACACGATTAATGGGATAAGAAGGTGTCATTTGGGTGGCCTAGCTGCACGGCGTTCGCTGTCGCAATTTTTCTTATGCGAAGTGTACATACACCACAATTCGGAATCCAAAATATCGTGCCTAGGAGCAATTGGGCAAAAATTATTGGGGTCCAGAAATATTCATGAGGGGTAAAGTCCTTTTAGCTAGAGAAGCTACACTTGTAGTTTCCACTGAACATGCTACAAATATCAGCTCAAATATAAGTATCTTCAAAGGGAGTGCTGATTGAATTCAAAGGATGCGGTCTTCGATTCCCCAATGATCAGATTATAAGAAGTGGGTTGAGTCAATTCGCATTTTGGTTTGGCAACCGAAAAAGTAGGATAATATCGAAACTGACACGGTTCTGACTGTCTCAATTTAAACAGAGAAATAGATAGATTATTCCGAACTTTAGCTTCTTAAATTTCTGGAAATAATGTCATCCATGTAGATCAGTTTTGAATAATAAGTGTGATAGTTTTGCGTAATATATTGACTCATATACTTCATCAGATCAAGCAACTGATCCCTCAACCATCAGGGCCGGTATACCTTGAAAATATTTTGATTGGTGACGGGCCTGGGTTAAATCAGGTCTAATATATGTAGCCGTTTCACATTACCGTTTCTCTGTTACTTTTCCGTAATCATGCCTTATCGACGAAAACTATGTGCAATATTTACGGCGAGGTATTTGCTACCTCACGAAATTCCTGATATGAAAATAAGAGAAAACAAGTATAGATAATCGAGGATGCACAAATGCTTCATTTCGACGCTATAGGGTTCCGAAAGTGTGAGAAAATGAACTCTAAAGCTTGATAATGCCAATACCATTACGAGTAGAACTGAGGCGGCATGGCACCCTCAAAGACTTGAGACCTGCTAACTCCATATTCCAAAATTATGCAATGGATGAGCAAGAGGATGGACCAAAGGAAGTAGGGGATTCCCAGACATTCTCTGGAGTAAATGTGGATAGAAATAAGCGCGAATAAGACAATTTTCCATATGCGTACAGATGATAAACGTAATCACTGTGATCTAACCGGGCAATGACAGTTTCTTTTACTGATAACAAGTACAGCAAATTCGCTTAAATCTATGTAATTTACTCCTGTTTGTTATACAACCAAATATTTTTCATTAAAATCGTTCCGCAAAGGAATCTGTTTGATATATCTATCCTTCCCTTAAATTTTGCCCAGCCCCCTTAACGCTGTAGATCACCCCCGCCATCTTGGTACGCACCTTCCATTGATTTACACGGGAATTGTTTTACTCATTTTATGCCTCTCGGATGTAGAATATTTAAGTTCTGCTTTCTCAAAATTTGTCTTGGCGGTTATTTTGACTCTTGTATAGTTTTGGTTTGTGAAGTTTCTCCAAATATATAATTATAATGTATTATTAATAGTTTGCTATATAAATCACAATATGTTAACGGGAAATTATACTGTTCCTGTGTAAAATATTGCATTTCTATAAAGTAGCATGAGTAAAAGAGAGCATGACGATAAACTGTGCGAAAACAGAAGTTAAAACTATACTCCTGAAAAGTATAAAACGAGTAAAGCAATTCCCATGTTAATCAATGGAAAGTGCGTACCAAGATGGCGGGGGTGATCTACAGCCTTAAGGTTTTCGGCTGGCTACGGGCCTGGAACAGCTTACCAATGTTCGCATTCTAAATACACGGCAAGACTGATTTTAGAGTCAGCGCATTGTACTTCTTATACTTCTCATGCAGTAGTTGAAGCGAAACTCATGTATAGGGTTGAGAATAATAGTTAGTGGTCCTTTTTCAAAGGAACTGAGAAATCAAAACAAGAAAAAAAAACTTAGAAAACTCCAAATTTGATGAAAGTGCCAAAGAGAAATAATTGCTAAAAATTGAAGATGATAGAATGATAGATAATAGAAGATTGAAAGGGTATTGATAAATTACTGCCTAGTGTCTTCTCTAGATCTGATCTCAGAGCCTTGAATCAGGAGAGAAAAATAAGTATTTTGCAACTCAGAACAGATAGTACAACGACCTCACTCTTTCATCGAGTAACTGTCTTTGTGGTGTTCTCAATCTTAATGACAAAGCGTTATTTCTTGTAACAGGTTAATAAATAAATAAATAAACTTTAGAAGAGAAATAATCTTTAAGTAAATTATAGAGGTAGAAATGATCAAGTTCAAGGTTACATAAGTAAACTTGTCGCCTCCATCTTATATAGTACCAGTTCCTGATTTAAAATTCACTTACGTTTTTAAAAGGCACTGACTGAGTGGTGGTTTAAAAACCTGTTCACCTTGCAAGAGGAGCAACATAACTAGCTTATGTTAGTGTTCATTTTCTTTTTTTGTTCAACAACCAAGTCGCATGCCTTTACTGTAGGTGTACACTTCCTTGTAAAATTTCGAGGAACTAGTGTGGAGGTGTTAACTCACTCACATGATTCTGCATTCCACTAGGTGTGCTGCGTGCGTATCTGTGGCCATGATTAGTAAGCTTTACCTCTTAGAAATTACTAAGAAACTTATGAATCAGATGTTCTAATCACCATCATACGCTGAAATCGCAATATCTTATTCTATAAAGTTTCGAGGAACAACGAAATTCATTTATAATATGCAACACGAAACTTAAAGGTTGCACTTACATTAAATACAATAAAGTCAATTGTTAATTGACTTGCTCCTGATTAATTGTCTTGAGGAAAGAACTCAACTCTTTGCAGAATATATACTGGAATATAAAGAAGGTATAAGGGCCGCAATGGCTGAATGGTCCATCATGCATTGGGCCTGAGGCAAAGTTGCCTAAAGGTCTTAAAAATTAAATTCATATTCACGGTATGATGTAGAGAAGATTATTGAAGTTTGATTAAAAAAAATAAAATTCTATTTTGTACGGTTACAATTTGCTATACTGAGATCGTTGTAGGAACTAGTCTGTTGAAGTCACTTAGTACTCCTTTACCAATATACTCTTGAAAGGACGCGGTAAGTGGCAATGATCACCAACGCTTGCTCAGTCATCCTTATTGGTGAATATCTTTTGACTATAGACATGTATGCTTTCCTTAGTCCATAATGTGGTATGCACTTAAAAATAAAGTTATTTCTATGAACGACATGCAATTTGAACAACAGTCGATAAATAAAAATTAGTCTTTACATACCTTCGTTTATATTAGTGGAAACAGGTTGCCAATCGTCGCGTGAGAATTCTTTTATTCTATGTCAACTTCCCTCTTTTTTTACAGGAGAGCGATTTGAAGTTTATTTCTTCGACTTGTGCAAAACCGTTGAGAATTATAAAACATTGCTGATATAGTGTAAAAGTACATCCATTGTAGTATCATTTCCTTAAGAAAAAGAAATCCGGACTTGTTTAGTTGCAGAGAAACTGTAGAAACAAAGACTTGACATAGACTAATTTTATGGAAACGCAGGTTGATTCTTCTAAGGTTTTGAAAATTATTCTGTCATACAAAAACGCCATGCATTTGAGTATTGACGAAACGTATTGTCAAAGTGCGCATGATAGTCACAATTTGCTTTCCTTTAGAGTGAAATGTTCATGGATAGAAGCAGGGAAATGCATGTCAGTATTCGCAGGCACCATAGGACTATTTTTTTTTTAAAAAAAATCACATTTTCATCTTTTCATTATTATTTTATTTTACAAAGACACTAAGACAAAGTGTTTTGACAGGATATCTGTTCAGTACAATTCTTTGTAATGAAGCTAAGAAATACCGTCTTGTCTTGTGTTGAAAACTAAATGTTCGTAGTAAGGAAGAACAAAGAAAATGAACAAAATAGCAATAACAGTAATGTTAAAAATTCCAACAGGATTAAAGAGTAGGCCTGCTCAAATCAAAGCAATGGGACTTTCACTACAAATCTGCGTACATGTTGAATTGGATTGCACTGAATGGGAATCCTTGATGTAATTTGTTTTCCTAACTCTGGTATGCCAGTTAAATAAAATAAAGTAAATATAAAAATTGAAATTGCTTTTATAGATATTCCATAGAACACCAAAGATTTCTGGGACTATTTGCGATGATCATAACAGATACTGGGGCTTACGGTCCATGGTTATTTTCACAGCAGAGTTTTATTTCAAATTAACGAGGAACTTTAAGATCGAATCTCTTTCATGACCATTGTTTTCATCATATCTGATTTGATTTTCAACGCAAGTCATCATTTCAATACTGAGTTGTAAATAGTAATACCACATTGTTTTCAGTCTTGGTGGATGGAAAAGAGCTCACATTTAAGCCTGCCGAAGTGACCACCACTCTGAGACATATTTGCGTTCTACCTATTTTGAAAGAAAGGTAAGATTTTCTCAAACAAGCACACATGATGCATACATCTGGCTGCTGTTAGAAGGTCCAGCAGGCTGGTCATCTTCGTCGTTGCTACTACTTTAGACATAATCAGAGTCCACATAGCTGTCATCGAGTGTGCCCAACCTAACAGTGGCACTTAAGTCCATTTCATTATCATCAGCATCACTTGAAACACCATCCATCCATCCGTAAGGAAACACATTCTCTGGTCACAGTACTTGAAAATTTCATTATCCTAATAACTCACGTAATATTCTTCGTTGTATCTACAAAGCGCTTCACTTAAAAGAGCACGCTTTGTTTGACAAAAGAAATAACAATAAAACCACCACTTATTAGCGTCATACTTACGTTTCCAATATAACATTTCTAAGCAGTTCTTCTCATAACCATTTTCTGTAAAATATACTAGTGGCAGCAATCTTGTCACGTGACATGTAGAGCGAATCTCTTTGGAGAAGGACATAGAATAGAACAAAAATTACACAGATACAAAAGTGCAATGACATAGAATAGCACTATAGTCACGGACATCTTATTAGGCAGTGACTTAGAATAAAACATAATGATTTTTTTCTGTAACTTTGGGCGACATAGAATAACACAGTTTTCTGGTTTTTATATTTCCTGCAGGAGTTAATCAGAACTCCTGCTGGATATTGAAAATATAGGGGACATAGAGCACATTCCCAGTAAAAAGTCAATTTTCGATTTTTGTGACATAGAATAAAACAATTCTCACACGACCCAATGCCAATAGTCAACGACTTGGGTGTTGTTGTCTGCTTTTAGTGTTGCTTTTAACCTGATTTGAGGGCAGTACATACAGCAATGAACCTACAACTTAGTTAAGAATATCGTATCGAGTAAGTTTCTTGTTGATTCCAGTGTTGAAATCTTGTAATACACACTGAGGATCTGTGCACGATGTAGACAAATGAATTATCAAATTTCTGACACATGAAACTTTTTTTTATAACAAAAACAACTCTATTAGAATTCGATACATTTTTGCTACAAAGAAACCACCACTGGCCCAGTTCTACAGCAAATCTTCAAAGATTGACGAACATCATTGCACCCATTACAAAATTCTGACCGAACAAACAGAGAAATAAGTTCTGTCACGTTTCCATGGAAACTAACTAGCCCGGAAACGTAAATTGCTAAAACCTTGAGAGAAATAATCTTCATCATCATGCTAAGATATGTTGTAATTAGTTCAATTATTCTCAAATAATATGTGAATATGAAATATGTGTTCAATTTAACACTGTCTCGTTACCATGGAAATGGAACGACGTAGCTTAAAGAAAGTACACTGAAATCAAAATAGGGAACGCCATCTACAAAAAACAAATGTTTCACGACAATCGATGTATCCACTCCAAAAATCTTCCAGAATACAGAGAGAGAAAGCAAAAGAGAGAGAGAGAGAGGAAGAAAGAAAGAGAGAGAGAAAAAAGAAAGAAAGAAAGAAAGAGAGAGAGAGAGAGAGAGAGAGAGAGAGAAACAAACAGAGAAAGATCTAGTGTATATTTATAGATAGCTGATGTATAGATATAGATAAGCCCATACATTCGTCTCACTGTCAGATCGTGTGACCGAGGGATTTTGCCAGACTGCCCAAAGGGGGCAGTCATCTCCTCAAATTCTCGAGCCCCCCCCGAATTTTAAAACTCTTATGATTAAAAGACGATAAATGCAAAATTCTATTTACATAAACCGCCTCCTCCCAATTTTGGCTTTACAGCCTGCCAAAACTGAAAATCCTGGGAGATGCCCTAATGTAACCTCTTCCTGTTTTGAAATCAGTTTATAATGAATGAGTGACTAGAAGCAACAAGAACAACAAAATATGAAACGACTTCTTTGCCGCGTTAAAAACTTCAAAAGGAAATAGTAAATTAAAAAATATACATCTTTAGTGTATCTTAATAATTTGTATCTTTTGTGCTGTAATATCGACTGTATGCTATATTTTTACATTCTTTTCTTTAGTTCACAATAGTTCGTGGTGTCCTCAAATCTTGCAGCGTTAATTTAGCTCATTTCCAGACGTCACGCAATGATGAAATTTTGAACAGCGACGTAAGTCGGATGACAATACAATATTCTATTGTTACTTTCATTTATTTTATATACTTATATATTTTAAAAGCATATTACTGTAATGTATTTAATACCCATAAATACTAGCCTGCAACGCTGTGGCGTATGTCTGGTTGCAGAACACTTTCAGGTTGGGGTAAAAGTAATATAACAACTTATTATTAAGTGCTCTCATATAGCACTTTATAAATTCTTCAAGTAGCCCTCCCCATACTCATTTCTTTTCCGGAAATACTTTCAATTTCCGCCGCCTGTTTTTGTAGTACGATTCCGACAGCTGTTTTAGTTCTTTTCTAGTATTACAACACACATTAGGATTTAATTCCATGTCAAACTTTTGATCTTTATATCTCCATGACAAATGTGTGGGTGGGATGCCAGTTTTCCTAATTTAGGTATGAAGTAATCCTTGTAGCGTAATTGTCAGCTCAGAATTAAAGGGTTCGTGCTAAAGATGGAAACAAAAACAAAAGAGGAATATCACACACTTACTTCCCATCGGGTGTGTTTATAACGTACCACGGTACAATTGTTAAGGTGCAACGGACCGTGACGTCAGACTACCTAAGAGATTTTTCTCTCTGTTGGAAAGTTATTATCATGTGACGTAAGCCCCCTTCCCAGCGCCGCCTATACTGACTGTATCGTTGAGCATGCTAGAGCGCGGGAGAGCGGGCAGCGGTAAAGGGGGCGGTCACTTCATGAGAGAAACATTTTTGAAGGCCTAAAAGTGTCTGTCTGAGTTGTTGTAGTGTAGTAGCTGGCGAATCAGTTGCTTTGTATAGACAGTTTGTTGTTGTTGTTGCGGCGGGCTGCGAGGCACAGCCGATTAGTGGCTGTTCAACTCGTTAGCCATGTTCGGTCTTTTCCAAGAGATACGGGACCGGGTTCGAGTCCGTGTTGGACATGTCAGTGCGGATAATTTGATCTTCAAACTTCATTATAAATTAACTGTTGTTATACTGCTTGTTTCGACAGCGCTCGTTTGTGGTAAACAATACATTGGTGATCCAATTCTGTGCACACATGATAAGGATGGTGATGATTTTGCTATTCCAGAACGTGTTATTAACAATTACTGTTTTATTATGTCTACATATACATTACCAAAGCATTACGATAAAGTAGTTGGGAAAGATATACCTCATTGGGGAATTGGACCCCATACCGATAAGGATGAACTAAAGTACCACGCTTATTATCAATGGGTACCGTTTGTGTTGTTTCTCCAAGCCATCATGTTCTACGTACCACACTATATCTGGAAACTATGCGATGCTGGAAAGGTCAAAGTATGTCTTCTGGGAATGAAGACTGCGTATCTTCCAACACCAGATCGACACGACAATTTACGTACGCTATGCAAGTGTTTCGCTGAACGCCTCAATACGCATTCTTTCTGGGCCTTCAAATACGTGTTTTGTGAGGTTCTCAACCTAGTGAACGTTATTGGTAACATCTATTTCACGGATTTTTTTCTCGGTGGTGAATTTTCTCAGTATGGACTCGACGTCGTTCACTTTCTGGAACAAGACCCGGAAGAACGCGCTGACCCTATGGCCAAAGTGTTTCCCAAAGTTACCAAATGCACCTTCCACAAATATGGACCTTCTGGCACCATACAAAAACACGATGCACTTTGTGTTATGGCACTAAACATAATTAACGAAAAAATTTACACTTTTTTGTGGTTCTGGTTTGTCGTTTTAGCCTGTATCACAGCTTTAGGATTATTGTGGCGTGTGTTTTCGGCATGTTTGAGGTTCCGAACAGATTGGTTCCGACGATCTTTGCATTCAGTGACTGTTGACCCGGAATATTTGTCAGCAGTAGCCAAGAAATGTAACTTTGGCGACTGGCTTTTCTTGCATTTTCTTGGCAAGAATATGGAACCGGTTTTGTTTAAGGATTTTATCAGTGAACTGGCAAAACATATGATGGGGGAGGATGAGATTAAAGGCGACCCGGAAATGGTTCCCATGTGGAAAAACAAAAGCACGTAATAATTCTTGTGTGTTGTTACAAGCTAAATAATAATAATAATAAAAAAAACGTTACTTTTATTTCTGTGTTCGTGTTTGTGTGTTGTTCTTGGTCGATAAGTGTTGTGTGAAATATTGTCCTGATATTCTAAGGTGTTACTATTAGAATCCAGTTCAGTGGGTGATTAAATATATATATCTCGAAATGAAATCAGTGTGAGTTACTTATATAAAGAGTAAATAAATTAGCATAAAATATTGAAAGAATGACACTTCGAATACTTACACAAACTCCCCCTTTTACAGGCTATCCTGTGATTGCAGTTAAAAGAGTATTCCCCAATTTACCATAGAGCAGGGATCTTCAATTACCTTTTCCTGTGCTCCGGATTGAAGGTAATATCGCCATAAAAAGACTTTTTGCGGTCCATGTAATAAGTCAAATATGACAGTGCGGTTAGGACCTATTGGTAATTCCGTATAATTCTATGGAATAAATATAATAATAATAATAATAATAAAAGTAAACACGTATATTACCATGAATGCACATCACACGTTTATTTTTAATTATTTGAGTTCAACTATTGAAGTGTTTACCTGTACATATAACACATTCAAACATTAATCTTGACATGGTGTCAGATCGTGAAGGTCCGGAGAGAAAGGCTTCGGTGTCCGGATGTTGACCGAAGTCCGCTACTTAAAGATCCCTAGTCTATTTGATATTTGAAAAGTTATTTAATTTTTTTGCAAAGAAGCCCCAAAATTTGATTTGATAATTTGCTGTTTCTTCGTATTAATGAGGCGAGTAACTATAATGTAAGGGCCACTATGACGTTTAGCTGGTGTAACTGAGAAAGACGTTGGTCATCTACGTTACATCTACATAACCTTCCCAGTGTTGATTTTTCTACCATACAGATCTTTTTTTTTTCAAACGATATTCGTTTTCAAACTATTCTCCCAAATTTGAATTTATTTATGGCCTTCAGTTCGGGATAGGGTGAGGGAGCAAATGTTGAAAGGTAGTCGACCAGGGTCTAGTTTGTAGGTACCATCCCAGCATTTGTCTACTGTGAGTGATTGCAAAACCTAAGTCAGGATAGGCGGTTGCTGGGATCGTTCACAGGACCTTCGGATTGCTAGGACAATGTTCTACCAACTGAGCAACGGCTGCCCATTAACTATTCTCCGATATGAGATTTTTCGATTTCCAACGGTTTTACGATACGAACGATTTTTCATTTTAAATGACCTTTCGATATGAGCGATTTTCGACGATATTTCGATTTTCAATTTTCTCTATCGTTCGATTTGTCGGTGATATCTAACGTTTGATATGAAATTCCGAAATCGCACATCGCTAGTCGTACATTCTTCTCTGAAATATCTGAGTTGTCTTTAGTAGTTTCGGCTGAGTAGCGTGGTTTTTATTATTATCATTTACTTTCAGTTTTACTCTTGACGTCGTATCCAACGGTAGAGGTCCGGAAAAGGGGCCTCAGAGGCCGGATCCGGACCAGAGTCCGTCAATTGAAGACTGCTTCCATAGAGTGTTATGCCAATTATAATTTTCTTATCCCTTGTTCTTGTTCCTGAAAATATTAAGGCGGTATCCTAGTCGGTTGTTCTGCCTTTTTTTTACATACTTTTCTTTAGCTCACAATGGTTCGTTGTGTCCTCAAATCTTGCAACGTTAATTTAACTCATTTCCCGACGTCATACAATGATGAAATTTTGCACAGCGACGTAAGTCGGGCGAGAATACAATATCCCATTGTTACTTTTATTTATTTCTATATTTTAACAGTATATTTTATTTTTTTTAATATGAACTTTTTTATCCTATAATAAATACTATCCTGCAACGATGTTGCATTTGACCGATTGCAGAACACTTTAGGATTTGGGTCACAAAACATTAGGTAGATAGAGAAAAAGTATCGGAATACCGAAATAACTGAAAAAAAAAATATTTGAAAAAACATCTTAAAGACATACTTTTCTTAAACAATTCCTACTAAGAAGTAAAAAATAATTTTGTTTATGCATGACTAAAAAGAAAAGTATGGGGAACACCAATTCAAGAATTTATAAAGTGACTCTATATGAGGGCGCGCCCCATTCTTTTCTTTTTAGTCATGCATAAACATAATTATTTTTTTAATTTTTAGTAGGAATTGTTTAAGAAAATTATGTCTTTAAAAAAGTTTTATTTATTTATTTGTTTCTTTTAGTCTATTATTCAAATGTGAACGCAGATAAATAGAAAATAATTTTCGTGAACTAAAGTTTGTTTCTTATTTCAATAATAGCTGTCATTAGTCTTATAGAAATGTTAACAGCAACTTCAAAATTATGTTGAAACACTTTTGGGATAGAATAATATCTGCAAAATTTCCGGGCATAGTTTTTAAGTTTTAAACACTTCTTCAAGACTAATGATATTTATTATTGAAGTACGAAAAAGTGTTCCTGTTTATCTGGACTTAAATTTCAATAATTCACGTAAAATGAAAAAGGTTGGAAACCCTGCTAAGATTCGCCTCAATGCTAATTGAATTTTTGTTCATACGGGGGTGTATTTTTCTCTTTGAAGGGGGGGGGAGGGATGTCCAATTTTCTTTGACCATTTCTGTTCCCATTGCCTACTCTTCGGCATGGACATTATTGAATTTTGCACGGTTGTGCAATCTACATCAAATTCTAATCCTCTTTTACTTAATCATATCTTTTAAAACTCGAAATTCTGTACCTGAGAGCCAGAACGGCGTAAGTCCAATTTCGGACAAAACGTGAATTATGCAGTACGGTATACTGAACAGTGTTGTTGTCCACGAGACGAGACAAGATGAAACTACAGGTTGTTTCGTCTCGTCTCGTGGAAACTTTGTCTCGTCTCGCAAATGTGTGCTTGTCTCGTCTTTTCTCGAATTTATTTTTATATTTTATTTTTCGTATATTTGAGCAAATGCAGACGTTGAATAATGAGATTAGTCCCTTGAAAAGTCTTCGGAATTTTCTTCCTCACCAATTATCAACAATACTTCACTCTATTTTAGATTTTTGCTGGTCGACTCGTGTATTTATTTCTTCGAAAAAAAAAAAAGTAACAAAACACAACAAAAGTATATGGTCTCACTACACAACGCAGCTACGACCTTTCAGGAACGGATGCTTAGTTTCAACTGATCCAGTAGTGAATTAACAAGAGATTAATACTACTTGTCAATACGCTCGGTACAACTCAAAGACAAGCCTTTCTCACTTTTTACAAAATACTTTTTTTACAATTTCTTGCGCCAATTCAGTAAATAAAGAGGCTCACGTCATTTAAAAAAATCAAACGAGTAAGCACTGCGATTCTGGTAACAACCGCGAAGGCTTCGAAGGTCCCTTCATAACATCTCAAGCACATAAATATTTATTTTTATAAAATAGGTTAGCAACACTTACAACTGCACTGCTTAGCGAAGTGAATACTCACACTATTTTTCTATTGCATTGAATAATGTTTATGCCAAGTTTGATGCGGATATATGCAACGACATAGCAGCAATTTGAAAAATTATTGTTTAAAATAGGTTGGCTACACTGACAGCTGTAGTGATTGGCGACAGGAACACACAGTATGTTATGTCGAATAATGTTTATGCGAAGTTCTACGTATAACGTAATGGAAACAAGTTTGAAAAATAATTTTATAGGAAATAGATTGGCAACACTAACAACTGCGGTGCCTGGGGACAGGGATATCAACAGTGATTACTGTATTGAGTAATGCTAATACCAATTTTTGGTGCAGATTAGTCCAACGTAATGAAATCAATTAGAAAAATTAAATTTTAAAAAGGGTTGGCAACACTGATCCACTGTACCATACAAGACGGTTTCAGCTGCTCTAAGCTAGTTCAGCCAAAACATTTCCAATGAGACCTCAAAGATCTCTCCATACACTGGAGTTCCTAAGAGTAACTTTTTTGGATACGGAAGGAATAAGCGGCATTATAAGGTCCCTTTTTTGTTCGTTACACTATGAAGGGAGCTAAAAGGGCTTAGATTTGAAGAACATCACGTGGCAATCAAATACCTCAATTTTATTGTCAAATCCTTTTAAAAATCAGTAACATAAATGATTTACACGATTTTGTCTTTGTTGGTATCGAGAAATACAATGCTTAATTATTAAAACTGTCATTCAGAGAACGTGAGGAATGTGGTTCTATAGTAAAGGATTTTTATACAAACATAGATATCTTGATGGATGCTTTAACATTAGACTTGAATCTGAAGTGCTATCATATAGAACCAAGAAGCTTTAATTAATTTAAAATGGAAATTAAAGCTGCTTCGAAGGATCATTAAAAATAAGTTTAGGTATTCCCTGCTCCAACCCACTTTTGAAGTAATAAACGTTCTAACGGATTTTCAAGAAAAATATCTCATTCCGATTGAATAATTCTTGACACAAATTAATTAGCTCTGTTTGGATTTTTCGAGACCAAACGAGACTTTTCAGGAGCGGTATCGTCTCGCCTCGTTTACATATCTCGTCTCGTGGGAAACGAGATTTATTTATTTGATACCGAATACTTCTTTTTGATTTTTATCACGGTATTACAAGAAAACATTCCCCGGTGTCATCGTTTAAAATCAAGAAAACCAAGCCCATTTGAAAGTGCACCAGTAGATATGGAAGTTCACAAAAATACATATTACTGTAACAAATATAACCCATTAGAGATCATAAACAAAAATCATGAAGAACGGTAGTTCTTCGAGTGACGCTGACAAACAAATGAGTCTGTTAGCGGCACTCTATGTATACAGCTAGTTTCGATCTAGCGAACTATACGCCTGATTTCGATGCTTGAACTTGCATTTGAAAGCTCTTTAACATACTAAGACACAGAAAAAAATTGGATCGGTAGCACTTCCCTGGGACCACCTAGGCTGACTCCAAACCATATAGGCTGCCGGAAGAATGCGGAATCTTAATCTACACTTCAATACCTTTCAATCGGTGTATCGCACGTCAAAATCGGTGAAGGGGTTAAAAAGTTCAAGCCGAATCACAGAATTTTCACAAATGATAGACAAGTTTGTCTGTCATTCTGTCTGTTTTTTTGTTTTAGCCCCAAATGGGTGGTACCGGGGGTTTTTGACCTGAGGGTCAATTGCGGGCCTCAACAAGTTGGGGTAAAAAATGCTTTTTTTTTTAAAAAAAAAAAATAGAAGTTTCATTTAATATAAAATTTTAAAAAATATATGAAATAACTTTTCCAAAAAGAAGACGTAAACCATCGTTAAGAAGAATTTATTAAAAAGTTTAAAACAATACAATTTTATAAGATTGTTGAAGACTTGAAGTAATCCAAAACCTTCTTCAATATCGTAACAAGATACTTTTAAGGCCCTAATTTTTTACATAAATTTCCGACAACATTTTCTTGATTATCATTACAACGGAGCATCCCCTCACAGCGAACACTGCCCTATCCGGTATCCAATAGTCAGCTTTATGAAGGGTGCCACGGTGGCTCAATGGTAGAGCACTCACCTCTGATGCTTGGGGTCGTCGGTCCGATACCTGCTCATGCCAAATGGGCTTTGTGGTGGACAAAGACCATGTGCGTGGGTTACCTCGGGGTTCTTCCGTTTCCTTCCACTCTCTTCATTCCACCAATTCTCCCGTCATCATCCATCCTGCCTAAGCCAATGTTGCCTAAAGGCGTTAGAAAATTAAATTCAAAATTCAGTCTAATTATCACTCGGACTTCAAGAAGTTTTTTGACCGAGCGCCCGTGGATCAGTTGTAGAGCGTTGACTTATCATTCAGGAGGTCCTAGGATCGATCCCAGTGTTCGACCATCCTGACTGAGGTTTTCACATGATTTTTCCTCAGTCACACTAGGCAAATGCCGGAATCGTGCCAACAAAATAGGCCCTGGCCGTCTACCTTCCACAATTCTCTTCCCCACCCTACTCCGACCTGAGACTTAGATGACAAAAGACCTGAAAACAAATTCAAAATTCAAGATGGCTTTTGAGTTATTTCAAGACTATAACATTTGAGCAAGAAAGTCATTCACTTGTTTGTCCTTTTACTTTTTAGTCATTATTTTTCTTTAACTTGGTTAACAAATTAACTTTGTGGATACATGTCATACCTGTTGACATAAAAAATAATTTAAAACTTATTAAAAAGACATTCTTTTCTTAAACAATTCGCACTAAAAAGTAAAAAATAATTTTCTTTATGCATGACTAAAGAAAATAATGGGACGCTCTCTATATATAGTCACTTTATAATTTCTTGAATTGGCGCACCCCATGCTTTTCATTTTAGTCATTCGTAAACAAAATTATTTTTTATTTTTTAGTACGAATTGTTTAAGAAAAGAATGTCCTTTAAAAGTTTTTTTTATTACTTTTTCGAGTTATTTCGCTGTTCGGATACTTTCTTCAAGCTAATAGTTTGTGACCCAAATCCTAAAGTATTCTGCAACCAGTCAAAACTCTACATCATTGCAGGCTAGTATTTATTTTAGGATAAAGAAATCCGTATTATAAAAAAATAAAATATGCTTTAAAATATATAAATATATAGAAATATATTAAACTAACAGTAGAATATTGCATTGTCATCCGACTTACGTCGTTGTGCAAAATTTCATCATTGCATGACGTCGGGAAATAGGTTAAATTAACGTTGCAAGATTTGAGGACACCACGAACCATTGTGAAGTAAAGAAAAGAATGTAAAATTGAAACACTCTCAAAATATTTTACAGGTACTAAATAAGTGATTGTTCGGAAACAATATTTGCATGCCCAAAACATGCCGTTTCAGTACAATCTCCCATAATAATCATGAAGAACGGCAGTTCTTCGAGTGACGCTGGCAAAGGACACTGTTAGCGGCACTCAGATAGTATATAGTTAGTTTCGGATCTACCGAAGTATAAGTCCGATTTTGATGCTTGAACTTACATTTGAAAGCTCTTACCAATACTAAGACACAGAAAAAAAATGGGTCGGTAGGATCTCCTTGGGACCCCCTAGGGCACTTTGAAAAAATATCAAAATTTCACATTTTTAAGGATAGCACTGACCTCAGACCATATAGGCGGCCGAAACTTACTGGAGCTTATTCTACGCTTCAATACGTTTCAAACAGTTTATACACGTTAAAATCGGTGGAGCGGTTCAAAAGTTACGACTTTTTAAACCGAATCACAAAATTTACACAAATGATAGATAGGTATGTCCGTCATTCTGTGTGTCTTTTTGTTTTAGCCCCAAATGGGTGGTACCGGGGGGTTAGGTGTCCATTGCGGTCCCCCATGATAATGGGGATTAATTCAAGCTTAGGTTCTTGATAGGAGTTACGGTTTTCGAGATATGGAGCAAAATCGATCTTGTATCCTTCCGCCATAGTGACACGTGTCACTTTTTAAGTACGAGCCCGTACGGAGAACACTCTCCGCCGCTGCTCCACTCATCTGGGCATGACGTAAAGGAGAAAAATGTAAAGATACATGACCGTACCTAATTTTATCTAACCTCCACGTTCCCATGGTGAGTAATTTAAAATGTACTTTCTGTCAAGAAAATAAATGCATGTTTTGCGTGGGATTGCATCCTGCCCCTTGTTGCTATGAGAAAAAAATGCTACACATTGTCGGTTATCCACCTCGTCCTTTAATCGAAACAAACTGTGCTTTATAGGCAATAGTCTTCAACAAAATCATTCAACATTTACTGACTTGTTGCAATATACTCAGAATGCTATTAATCACGTTTAGAAGCAGGAAATACTTTTCTTTGTTACAAGACAGGAGTCCTTGTAGACCACCGTCCGTTTCCAATAAATATATGTTTCCATAAGTGCAAGCGCGAAGCCTCGGTAGCCTAATAATTAGCGTTCTTGACTCCACCGCGTGGGTTCGCGGGTTCAAATCCCGGTCGAGTGTTTTTTTTTTAAATGTGTAAGTTAAGGTAATGGACGCCTTAGCCACCAGGCCACCGAAGCAACCGCGCAGATGTGGTTTCTCCGTTGTATTTACAGTGCACGTGTCTCCTACACGTTATAGCGCGTGTGCAGGAGAGAGGAGCATCGGCATAGATGGCTCGTGTTACAGTCTTATTTTTATAGGCGCAGCCTTACAAAATAAGTGATATCAATACAAAACCCCGTTTGGGGTAAAAGGAAAAGTGACGAGAATTCTACTCACAAAAGAAGTGATATCCATTTTGCGAGTGACTTTCTTTGTGTCACTGTGGCGGAAGGATACTGTCTTTTAATTTTATTACAAAGGCAATACTTTCGCCATAGTGACACAAAGAAAGTCACTCGCAAAATAGATATCACTTCTTTTGTGAGTAGAATTCTTGCGTCAGTCTTCCTTTTACCCCAAACGGGGTTTTATACTGACAGGGATTACGGAGCTCTATGAAATCATCCTTATAGGTGAGCAACGCTGCCATTATTAAGCGACATTCAGGTTGCATATCGCTCAGGAGTTGAACTTTTTTTTCCTTTTTAGTTCTCTTTCTTTCATGGGACCAGAGGAAATCCTTTACAAAATTTCAAATAACCGAATTCGATGGATCGATTTAAAAGTTATTCGCAGACGGATGTAAAACATCGATTTGAGGTTATCCTTTTTCTTTGAAGCTGATTGGAAGGAACAAAACAATGTGCTCTTTAAAATAGGAAAACAGCCTCACGACAACCGATCTTATCTAACACTTTAAAGTGAGTCAATGATTTTTTCTTTGATCTGAAACCTGTATTTCAAAACAGTTTCCTTCTACCTCGTAGATATTGAAACAGCTGTTTATATGCTACAAATGTGAGTTTTACAAATTTAGTAACATGTTATCAATTAAACTATATCTGGATGGCAGGACAGCCTCTTAAGTGTTTTAATCTGCCTGACAGCTGTATTAGCCCACATCAGCAGAGGCTTACGGAGTTAGAGTAACGCCTCTCATAGCTGTATGTCTCACTTTTACGACCACTGTCCGCTACTTCTCGATCAACACCGAGATGCCTCCACTGGGAATCGAACCCGGTTAGTAACATATTATTACTAGTAGTTTTTTATACACAGAAATTGAAGGAAACAGAGATTGTCATTTTGAAACGGGCTTCTCGGTCGTTTTTTATATATTTTATTTCTGAAACAGCTAAGTATTGCAACATGTTTAGACCTTCCACGCAATGTGTTGCATACTGCGTAGATGTTCAATTAAAATACAATAATGTTTTAAGGCAATGTACGAAAGTTTTTATTTCAATTTTTCCATTCTATGATTGCGGAGGTTCAAATAGATCTGCATTGAGATTCTGACACGAGACACCTACATAATTATCCAGTACACCTTCGTCCTGATCATGTCATCCAATACGATTATCATTCCGATCAATATTTTAAAATACGGAAAGACAGATCTATAAAAAATCAATAACAATTTATCAGCTTCAACAACAGCCATATTTTGATACTGGATACTCTAAATATTGTATTAAAATTGGCATCGTGGTTCTGAGAGACTCACAATATGGATCAGGTTTACAATTATTAATTACACTGATTTTGAATACCGCCAAACAAGGTAATCGCACCTGATGAAATGAACCAAGTATTTATTGAAAAATATAAGAGAAAAATGCTCTTTGCTATTCTTTTTGTTCAAGAATCTGAAGAAAAAACAGTTAGAAGCTTGCAACACTGGAAGGTTATACGTAATGTTCCATCGGCAAGTTATTTTTTTTAGCTGTGTGGCGATAGATAACATAAAAGGCATTTTCAGATCCGAATTCATTTCCTGAAGAGGAGAAAATGATTTTTCTTATCAGGTTAGCAGTTTTTCCAGATTTATCTTTTTTCTTTTTTTTTTTCATCAAGTTCGTTTAGTTTCGGTTAGCTTATAGAGTTATAGTCGGTTAATTTCAGGTTAGATTGCATGACAGAAAGTAACGTAAGATTCATTTGACTATGACTACCTAAACTGGATTTGTTCCTTACGGTTTTCCTCTTAAGTAATCCATGAAGAGACTGAAAAAAAAAAAACAGTATTTGTTTTTCTTCTGAAGTATCGACTAGGTTTAACATTGGATAGAAGAGTACTCTACAGTATGATCAGTGTCCGATTTGTGCAATTTCCAGAGAGGGGAAAATTTATCTCTGAGCGTAGAATGTGGTATTTTATATCCAATCGTACCCCAGGTTTGGGAGTATTTGGGAAAACAGAGCCCGGGAAGCGGGGAAAATCCCAACCATCCCCCGCTACAAATCGACGAACACTGAGTATAATCCGTTTACTATGCAGTTGAAAAACGCTTCGCTGCTGGAACATTAGGTGTAACTTTTACAGTGTTTTTGTCCTAACAATGGTTACAATTAATTAACATGGATACTCGCTATTTCCTCTACCTTTACTAGTGTGCTTGAACTTTGAATTTGAATTATATGTATGGTCTTTAGGCATCTTTGGCTCAGACCAGAAGAGACTACGTGAAATATATGTGGGAAGAAGTACTACTAGGGCTAGGGATTAGTTTAAGATACAATCCCAGCTTTAGTCTGGTATGACAGAGCTAAATCTCTGTAAAAAAAAAAAAAACTCTATCACGGTGATCGATCACCGGATATGAGCCCAGGACCTTCCGAGTGCAAAGCCAACATTCTACCAACTAAGCAATGGCTACTCGGTACAGCGTGCTTGAACTAAACAAACCAAAATACGAGCTTCAATAGTCATGGGTTGTAACAAAAACTAATACGAAATAACCGAGCAAACTATTACAATAGCAGGATGGGACCTTTATTCCTTTAAGTAGACACCATTGCAAGTTTTCAGCATTGTATACGGAAGCAGAATAAAACTGAAAATTGCGCCATTTTACATGGAATTTTGAGTGCAAGGTTCTATGTTATTTAAGTGCACAAATTATCGTAAAGTTTAAATTCATCCTTCCAGTTTCTCTATGAATAATAGATATGATAATTTTCTTGGATCTAAAGTTTCATTCACCTTGAATATCTCCGAGCTTAATGGAAGGCACCAACGCTTCGTCTATAACGAATGTTCAGTATGCGTTGACTCCTACGAATACAGTGGCTAGTACGAAGTTACTTTTATCTACATCTTTGCATTCATTTTTTGGTAAAAGAAAGCTTGCTACGTAATGAATAACAGTTAAAAGTTTTTTTGTACAGTACAGTCAATTGACAGGTTTTTGCGATAACCACTCCTAAAGTGTAGGAAGAGTGTGTGTGGGCTGTTTACTTAAAACATAATATGTTGTCCTGGCGTAGGAAGTCTTTCAAGTAGCTAATCCATTAACAAGAAAGAAAGAAAGAAAGTAAGCTCACACAGACACACAAGGTAAGTGAACAGTTACCTGTAAAGAGACAGAAAGAACTGCAGACTAAAACAAGCGTTCAAACATTTAGTTTTGCGCATTCGTCATTGTTTGCTAAAAATTCTTCATCTATTTTTCGCTATTATCTAACTATAGAAGAAAGAGATGGTGTAACTATGATTTTTGTTAAAAACGACATAGGTATTCCGTCTTAATAAAGTGAAAAACACTGGAAGCTCTTGCGTATACACTGGGACCTACTCCAGTTTCGAGCAAGCTCTAGTATCTTTTTTTTTTTTCATATGACGATTGTCCACAATAATAGATTTTTTACTTTTTGGGGGGATTTTATGTCATGCATTATATTTTTGTATTATATGATTATGTCTTACAATTGCTTCATCTACTTATCCGTCACATCCTCAGAGACATTATGAATTGAAATTGAAATTTGAGATTGTTGTCTTCCAAATCTTTTATTCATAACTTCTCTGAGAACCTCAACGGAAAAGCCAATGAAACAATTACGAGACGACTCGCAAAGATAATACTTTCAAATGTTTTTGTTAGTTTCTTTGTTTACATTTGTTCCTGTTTTTTCGTTATGTTATAAGGCTGAAATAGATTAAGTTTCATTAAGTTGGTTTTGTTATGCTTACAATAAACTGGATTCATTAGCTTCGTGTTGCATAGTAAGTTGTTTTCAGTTCGCAAATAATATTATTAATTTTGCTATTATCAAAAAAATAGAAATAGCTTCTTGTAGAAGCGTGGTGTTCACTGAAATTTAGCGTTGGATACATTTGCCGGATACAGAGGGCAAAAGGGGGCAAATGCCCCGGACGGCATGCTTAGGGGGCGGCAAACAGCTAAAAATAAAAATGAAAGCTCCTACAAAAGGAAGTAATATCGCCTATTAAACTGAAATTGACGTAAACGTGTTCAAAATTTCAATACCGCTCGCTAAGACACTTTTTTATGTTATTCCTTACAACCCTGCCTTCATCTTTAAAATTCAAAACCGCGATTCAAGTCAGATAGGTAGGTCTACTGCCTTACTGGAGTTAGTAATAGGGATGCCATGACAGGCTCCAGAGGAGATAACAAAAGTACACTTCGTGATGCGAGACAATGTTGCGGTCGTGTTGTTTGCCTTTAAAACGATGGAGAAGGTGGTGGAAAGGGCGGCAAAATTTAACTTTGCCCCCCATAGGAAAATTTCAAGATCCGGCCCTGGTTAATCTGTCATCTTACTACAGAATGAAACATACTAGAACATTAAAATTTTCCGTTTCTTCACTAACTCTCATGACTAACGCTGCGAACTGAAACATTTTCTCAACAGACGAAGGACGTTTCAATTCCACACATGGCTGCTTCCAGATGCTCTGCTTTCGTTTTGAGATCATATCAGAATGTTACTCTTTACGAAATGTATGTCATTTCCTTGAAAATTTCCATGTTTACATGCAGTTCTACGTCACTGATTTCACTATCAATATAGCACGTAAGTGTATTTTGAATAATTACTTGTTTTTCACAAATTGCTAGATTCATTTGAAGAGTATTTTGTTACTTGCGCTTGTTCTCATGTGATGATAAACGTTGTAGGTGAAGCATAGAAAACAGTGTTGCAAACTGTGCTTCATGTATAAGAAATTGCCAACTCCAAAATTCTCAAAAAACCGGATATTTCAGTTTGGAAACCGGACAAAACACTCAGGATACTTGCTGCTCACACTGAAATACAACTTGAGTAAAGCGACGTACGAAATTCAGCAATTCCCATGCTGTCTGTTATATGAAATGCGTAGCAGTCTAAGAGGCTTAACGAAACTCGTTTCTGACATCATAATCACTGACAACAAAATGCAGTGGAAGCAAAAGTTATACTTCAGCTATAAACATCAGGCTCATATTACCACAGAAAACCATGTTGGTGTATACTAAAGAAAGCTGAACAATAAAAAAAATACAGAGAAATAAATTTACATTCGTTTGAAATTATTATTTGCAGGATTAATAATTTACATTTCAACATGTCATGATTCACCTGTTGTCTATTCAAGATTTAATAGGTCTGCGTAAATTAAATTATGGCTAAAAATACAAAAATGATCTACCGGCATGCAAGATGCATATTCACTGCTACGAGACCTGACCACTTCGCCGTTGCGTTAGCAAAATGAAACAACTACTGTCATAAAGTAGGGATGAATATAAACAAAAATTGTAGCTGCTAATGAGCACTAAAAATATGGGAAAACTAAATGGAAACATGAATGTGGGAAAGTCATGTACAATATAATCTGATAGTTCCAAGACCGATTCTTTTTGAAATAGATGGGGCCACAATAGTTCTGACTTCAACTATGTAAATCGGGTTAGAAGGGATCTTCTTTTATTGCACTTCTGGAATAGGATTGCCATCTTGAAATCAACCATATTGGATCGACGTAAATCTTTTCAAATGGAAAGAGGGTCATGTGAGGTATCAAACAACAATGGCGTAGCATTCAGGAGGTCGTGGGCTCGATCCCAACGGCCAACCATCCTGACTGAGGTTTTCCCGGGGGGTTTTCCTCCGTCACACCAGGCAAATGATGGGATAAACCTTCAACATGGCCCTGACCGACACCTTCCCGAATCCTTTCCACTCTCCAATCCCGGCCTGAGCCTTAGATACCTAAAGGTCGTAAATAAAATTCTAATAAATTATTCTTCAGAACTGATTAAAATATTATCCCTATTATATGTCTATAAAATTAATCGAAATCGCTTCATAAACACAATAATAATTGACGAATGTTAGAAGGAACTTTCATTGTCCATTTTGGTTCTTTGGATTTGTTAGGACGCAGAATCAAAATCGTTCTGAGTTCTTCCAAGGGAACCTTCCCAAGTCTCATCACTGAAACTGAAGAAAGGTAGTGTTGTTGAAAAAACACACGTCAAATTAAGAAATATAAACACGCTGGTGTACTAACAGGTCTCGCCAATAACTAACAGGCAAGTTATTGAAGTATTAATAACGAAAACCAAACAAGTTCAAAAACTCTTCTTTAAACTGTAAAAAACAACAACAACAAAAAAAAACACCTGTTTGGCTTTAACAATTTCTTATGACTCTCTCTAAATTCGATTTCTTGTATGTTAGAACCTTTCTAGTTTTGAATAAACTATTTCTACCACCAGACAGCGATACTATTATAGAACAACAGGGTGTTATTATCACAAAAAGTTCACATTTGGACTTGTCAGGTTTTCGCTATGAACCCTTCGTCCTTTGTTTTGCAGCACACAATGTAGTCATGGATTAGCAAACTGATTTCTTACTATGAGTGTGCAGTTCGACCACACAAGCATGTGTTTTCTTTTTTCAAAATAGCATTCAAGTCACGAATTTGAAGTGCTAAGTTCCATGTCAAACAATATTTATTTCTTTACACAAAATTGGGCCGCGGTGGAGCGCTCACCTCTGGTGCTTGGGATCGTCGGTTCGATCTCTCCTTGTGCCATATGGGCTTTGTGGAAGACAAACACAGTGTGTGGGTTTTCTCGTGGTTCTCCCGTTTCCTCCCACTTTCTACATTTCACTAGTTTTTCCAGTTGCCTACAGGCCTTAAAAATTAAATTCAAGATTTGAAAAAAGATTTTTGTTCTGCAAGGTACTATTGTTTTCAGATTTGAAAAGCGCATTGTGCTTAATTTTTAGGCTTCAAGGAAAATTATACCGTCACATTATTTTGTAAAATCAAAATTCTTGATTGCATCCTTGTGTATAATTTGGTGCAAATCTATTCTTTTGGTTAGGTGCAAAGCATTAAACGAAAACATTATGGATAGAGGTTTCGTTCTGCCACTGCCCATTCTGACTGAGGTTTCGCAGGGTTTCATTCAATTTTATCGGAATAAATACCGGGATGGTACTGAAATAAGTCCTTGTCCCTTATCTTCATCATACCTTTCACCAATGATAGCCAAGGGATAGATACACGTAAGTATAGCCTATAAAATATACACCAAATAGAAAGACGTAAGTTTTCATACAAGCAAATTCAGCACTGCAGATTGTAAATGTTGCCTCTGTAAGAAGAAATGACCTTGAAATGTTTAACTTTGTTTGATGCATATGTCATTTTCAAATATTGTATGACAAATAAAAAACAGAAAAGAAAAAGAGTGTTAGTGATATGATGGTTAGTAGATCGCACACAATTTCAGTCAATACAGGTACCTGCGTCTACACGCAGTATAATATGTAGCGTCGTGGTTTATCATCTACTCCCGTTACAAAAGTCAATGTCATTAAAACCAGCGACTTGTTAAACAGGTCTGTGTTGTTACGTAGTCGGAAGAAGTTCCTTTTTCTGCTTTTATTGTTTTCTTGTGTAGCAGGAAGAAGTACGTTTATGCTAGCTAATTACGTATGTATCTGTTTATCTAAAGTGGATAATAAAAAACTAAATGAAACTCTCTTGATGAACACGCCAAGTAGTAGTAGTACTGGTCTGGGCTCTTAAAAATTATACAAGATGGATCAAGGCTAAGGTTCTTCACAGGAACCGTGATACTACCAAACTGCAAGCAAAGTAACAAGGACATACAGACCCAACAGATAAATGACGTCATTGCTGAAAAAGATTCTTGTCCACTGATTACGCAATCACACATTCTGTAAGGCCATTCTTAATTTTTAACTAGTCTCATTTAATACTGACTTTTAATATTGTAATTTAGGGGCTCCAAAAAGGTATATTTGCGCACCATGTGATTCATGTAATTATTTAGTGACTTCAAAGTGATATAAACCCAAAAGCTTTTATAAAACGACGCAATACATGTGAACAATCTTTGAAACAAAAGTTAATTAAAGTACGATTTATACTATTATTTCTTATTCTAGCTACTTCTAGACCGGAAACTTTGGCTCTCTACCAAATATATCGTTGAACTTATTCTCATAAGTTACCGCTGAATTACAGTAGTATGATCAATCGTTTTCATTTCGTCACCTAATCATTATTCTGTGATCGTGAGGAAAGAAGAGCTATCGTAAAGCTAAGCCGGAAAGAGGAGCTAATAAGAAGAGCTACAGGAAGAGTGGACTCCCGCTACCGTATCGGGAAGGGAGCTTTTTTTTTTTAAAGTTAGGTCTCTCAACAGTGATTTGTACTGAATATAAACAACGAACAGGTCGACTGTATGTTCTGGGTCATTATCATGTTGAAGGTAGACTCGTTCGTAGCCAACTTATAAGCACTAGCAGGTAAAATTGCGTCGTAAAAACTTTCATCATATTTCTCTATATTAATCGCGCCGTCAAAATGTCAGGTTTTCAAGTCATGTCTCAACATTGTTGCAACCATGTTTAACTGTAGCATTTAGATTTTTTGTATAGTTCTCTGTTAGGATTGTGCTCAACAAACAAACTGTAGTTTATTTGGCTCAAAGAAGTTAAATTTACTTTTCTTAGACTCTTTTCGGAAGATCAATTGGTTTGTCCACAAACAATCTTCCAAACTCTATTCGTTTTCTTCCACTGACTTTGCTTACGAATTGGCTTCTTGGAGGTCTTTTGCATACGGATGATCTAAATTCAAAACATTTCCAATGAATTACACAGTTAATGCAACGTTTGATTATTAATTATAGCAGCGACCAAATTATCTGTGCATATCTCAACTTCTTATTACCACACACAGATCTTTGTGAAAAGATCGTTGGCAAGGGTGACACACTAAAAGTTTTAAGAATTTGTTTACGTCTTGAATGTCATATACAATAACTAACTAACTCTATGGCTTATGGAACTCGCTAGTTCATCGCCGCAGTAACAAACGTTCGCCATTGGATTCTATCCTGGGCAGTATCAAGCCAGTTTTCATCACGAACACCTACTTCTCGAAGATCTCTTCTAATATTGTCCTCCCAACGACGTCTCGGTCTTCCCAATGGCCTCTTTCCATCCGGCCTTCCAACCAAGAATAGATGTTATAATTACTAAAACAGTCTATCGATAGCGTTTAATTTAATGGGGGCATGGCTATAAACCGTGGTTAGGTATAGAGCATTAAGAAGAAAATAATGGGACCTTTCATTTCTGAGGTGAAGACTTTGAAAACCAAAAACTAAGGATCATTCATTCCATGGCAAATAAAACGTTTTGTGAGCTTAATTCTCCCATGGTGGTCATTTGTTCAACATAGTGGATGGCGTTTTTTCTCTCGCGTAGATAAAAAAAAAAAAAAAAAAAA
>JAGDQP010012824.1:0-30475 GCA_022664845.1 Lepisma saccharinum
ACCGATTGCAATGATTTTTCGACAATCATTAGACAATGGACCGAACTAGGATGTTATCATATCTTTTTATTCTAAAATTAATATCTTCAGAGGTAAACGACCATCTATTTTTCCACTGAATGGTAACAAAAACGGAACCACAAATAAATAAATAGTTTATAATTGTAAAATTTAAATTTGGCTTGTCGTAAATAAAAATATTTATATTCAATGTTTTAAGGCATTGTAGTATTATTGGATAGTAGTATTAGTAGTAGTATTTATATTATTAATATTAGTAGTAGTAGTAGTAATAATGGTAGTAGTAGTAGTCTGCGTGAGCCTTAGATGCCGAAAGGCCATAAATAAAAGTCAATTCAATTCATTACTAGTGGTAGCACTAGTAAGAGCTGTAGAAGATCTTCACCATGGGGCCGCAGTCCTCGGAAAGTACGGTTATAATAAAGGAGGCGCATCCCCCCAACTCCCAAAGTTAGGGGCGTAGTCCACCACGGGGAAGTGAGTATTGGTGACAGTCCCGATGACTGTTGCGAACATATTTTATTCACCCTGCACCAACAGGCGGGAAAATCAGCTAGTAACTGATAAAGTATAATTTGGTATTTTAATGAAATCTCATGTGCACAAGATTCATTTATGCCTTGTAATTTACTAAATTAAGGAAACATAAAACGAAAAATGCACGTAAAAGTGTACAACAAGCTCATTCAAAACTAAACCATGAGAACTAAAAAATAACAAAAAATAAAAATCGATTAAACAAATAAAAAGTTTAAATACGTTTACAGGGGTTCGTACCTAATCGTAATATCAATGTAGATACAGGAATTGTCTAACAGTTTTAAGCCTTTCGTGTGGGCGTCAACGCGAAACATTACGTCACAGTTTATCAGCTTGTGTTGTTAGCGAGGCAACGAGTCAATCAACTGTGGCAAATGTTTTCTTGTCCAAGTCTAGCCAAGTCTTATCGTTTGAGAATCTTTGTGTGATTCAAGACGGTATGAGTCATGTTGCCAATAATACGGTACTCCACAAGCTACTAAAGATACTGTATAATTTGCCGAAAATGAAGAGAAATTATGAATGAAAGTCATTTGTAAAATTTTGTGATGTTTGTTGGTGAATGGTTGCTTAATACCAACAAAATAATATTAAATATCCATCAACACAAAAGTATTTTACACTGTTGTGAAGAACAAATATAATGTGTGACATCTTTATCGAGGATCTCAGTATGATACTGAACCAAATATTAATTAGTGTTTCAAGAAAACAAAAGTTCAAGCTTAATTAAAGGTTTTGCATTCAAAATTTAATTTTCTTTATTTTTTTTTCTAAACAAAAATAAAGAAAGTCCATTCTTTAAAATACACTTGAAGTCAAATAGAAGGATTATTTAAAGCAATTTAGGAGAATAAATGTGGTAACAGCGGCGATCCGTTTCAGGCTTAAGCACGAGGTGCTGTGAATCCTTACTCAACCACTTTGTGCGTCTCTCGACAAATTCCAACTCAGAAACTACTAAGACAACATAAAGCATGATGTCATACTGCCTCCTGCCAAGCAATTGTTGGGAGTTATTTGCGAAAAAAATTAAGTGAACAGATTGACAACTTCTTTTTAGCAATAATGGGACATCTGCTGTCTTGTTAACAATTTGCCGGGACAACGAGACACATGACAAAAAAGGATAGTCCCGTTGAAAACAGGACGTCCAGTCATCCTACTATAAAGGCTCGAAGCGGAATGAATAAAATTTAATTCAATAAATTCATGAAGAGAATACATTGAACCGCATATTTCTCTTGCTTCATTGAAATTAGCAGACAACAGGTTCGCTTTTCTGACGATTTTTCCCTCACTCGTAACGTAATAAAAATCGTCCTATCAACAGTTAGTTAATGCTAAGGATAATATAATTTCAGTAAATTAATCACGCCGTTTTGCATTCCGGAAAAAAAAAATATTCAGGGCAGAGAGGCGACTTGAGCTGACAACCCTTTGCTTTGCGGTCGGTAAGCTTATCCACTACGCCACAGAGGACACTGATCCATCGTATTTTCATCAGCGTTTATTAGCACAGCATTGAATGACAGTCTTCACTTCGAAATTTCAAACCAATATTGTGTCTTTCTTCTCGCCTTCTCGTGGATATAATAGCTTATGCTACATGATTATGCAATGTATATGTCGTATCTGTAACTTTTGTTTGTGTAATGTTTTATTTGAAAGAACATTGTCTGTAATCTCAGTTGCTGGTAATACTAAAGATATACACTGTTTCATAGAGTCAAGAGAAATATCCCTTCTTTCCTCTGAATTTCCCCGTCAATTTCCCTATGTTGCCAAATATCTAACTTTTGGACTTAATTTTTTTCGATCATTTCTTCATATTTCTGTTTTCTCGTTATAATTTCATTATTTATTAATATTTTTGTGACAAAATTTCAGGAAATATTCATCTTCACATATTTCACGTGTTTAACAATTAAGCGAACGCCAGAATTCAAGGAAAGAAATATTATTTGTCAAAAACTGTCAAATAAAGACATGCGAAATTTTTTTTGGAGCATGAGTGTACACTCGGATTCATAGAAAGTAGTCATGGTAAACTTTTCTGAGAGTAAAAATGGCACAATATGGAAATACAGAATCAATGTATGTGGCAAACACGTTCATTTCAAATGCAAATCGAGTCATTATTTTCAGCATCCTCAATGCGAATATCATAGTAGTAGAGAGAAAAAAAATATTTGTTTTGTTTCGTAACAAAAGAAAAGTAACATTCATTAATATCGTCATATATCTTGCACAAGACTATAATTGGCCTAAACTTCTAAAATCAAACACCTATCATTCTCATATGTGATTGTTTTGATGATGGACCAACAGTAAAGCATAGATTAGGCAGTTTCAACTACAGCCTTGCTTCAGAACGAAAACACATTTCCTTTAAAAATATTAACAAATACTCAATTAGTTATCAGCATGTAGTTATAGCTATTCGAAAGCAGAAAGAGCCATTTGTACATACAAAGTCTGGCTTTTGCAGGTTCGTGGTAAAATTTCTTCAACGTGCATCATATTTCCATGTTCTACATTTGCTTACTAAACTAGATTTTATGAATTCAAAATTATGCTCTCCACTACTTTATTATGTTCTTTTACGCTAAATAATACGTCGTTTCTAGCTATCCATCAAGATGAGAAACTGCACATCTAGCACCTAGGCTTACAAAATTTAGGCATACAGATGATATTAGTATTTTAAAAATATTCATTGTTATTCATCGAATCCCTGACTGCACAAGTTCGTGTAAATTATTAAAAGATAATTAAAATTTTATAATAGTAAACGCATACTGAATATTTTCAAGTATTTTCAAGTTTCTTTTGTGACATTGTACTTTCGCTTAAAACATGGCATAGGACTACATAATGTGTGAATAAATTATACATAAGTCACAGGAAATTTTCAGGGAAATTTCAGTAATCGTTAGAAATCAATAGATGGTAGCACTTAATATGGAAATCATCAGAAACTCTTATTGGGTAAGTAACGGCCAATCCTTGCAACCTGGTGAAGATATAACGGTCCGTTCAATGAAATAGCTTTGGCCCTCAGCTAAGCAACTTCCTAATCCGGACGTTTGATGCATCAAGTTCCTTTTTATAGTATTGCGCTACTCAAAATATCTCTTCTATTCTCATCGGGATAATTAAATTTTGGTACACCATGTACTATAAATGGAGCTGCTCCCTTGTAATCACTTCGTGATGCTTGTACTCCTTGCCTTTTTCGTATTTGAAACAATCAAACAAAACCAAACCAAACCAAACATAACCTAACCTTAGTTAACTTAGTGTATTGAATCTGAAGCTAAGAATGAATAAAATATGAAATTGCATTAAGAAATGGAGAGCACAAGGTCCATGAAGTGATTATAATGGAGCTGTTCCTTACAAATAACGTTTATGAAATAACTTCAGTAAGCTAACATAATAGTTTCAATAATATAATATAGACTAGCTTGGAGTCAGCTTGAACTATAATTTGAGATTTGCAATTGAAAACATCCTTTTGTTCAATTTTATTGCGCTTATTAAATACAAATATCACACACATTTGAGTGCTAGGCTTTGTAGAATATTATTTTATTAAAATTATATTACTTCACGTGTCATAAACTATGTAGATAAAAGTAGTTTAACTTAATTCCAAGTTGCGCATTCTATTTTTTCTTGATAGTCCATTATTATTTTTTCTTTGTTTATATCTGGCTTCTTCTCTTCAATGATTTGACCTTAATCTCTAAAAAAAAAGTTAAATAAAAAATGCCATGCTTTCTTTTCTTTAACATTTAGATCCTAATTGTTGAATCAAAACATTAAATTAATTTGTTAAAAATTACATTAACAAAAGGGAACAAGAAAAGCAACTAGAAAAATAAAAATAATAATCAGTTAATTTTTTGAACAAGAAATTGTAGTCTTTAGTGCGTTCAGAACTACGACAAGAAGAAAGTCTCTTGGCGTTCACCTAGTGATAGAGATGAACTAAAAATAATGGAACTTGGGAGTTTCCAGTACGAGACAACAGACTCTGACACAACTAATATAATTGCAGAAGAAAATATGAGCTGTGTTTATCGAACATTTTTTATTTCATTATCATTTAAACATCTGTTTCAGTTTTGTCATGTCCTAACCAATTATTTTAATTTTAAATTCTTAAGTCTGAAATGAAATTATTGGTTGCCACTTATCCAGAATGGTAGGCCTAGACACCTGGCAAAATCCGCGAACTTACTCAAACCTCATTTGACATGATACTCCGTAATAGTTATACTTTCCTAATGCAGGAAAAATTTTAAAAAGTTAGTTTCGTTTAATCATGATCGTTTTACTAAATTTTAAATGTTATACAGTTGAAAACTCAACGTTTTTCGCCCTTCCTATACACATTTCTTCAAATAATTCATAACTAACTATTATTATTATTATTATTATTATTATTATTATTATTAGACTTTCATTTTACATGGCAAAAAGTTAAGGCTTATAGCCTTGTCTTCCACTTAACCATGATACATAATTTACGTATCAGACGAAAAATACTCATAAATACAAAAATTCTAAGTTGATAAAACATATATACAGACACAATACACACACATTAGTCTACAATTACGATAAGAATACAATATAATAGTAATACATGAACCCTTCCATATTATGATGAATCTATCTCCCTTCTCATTTTCCCTCCCTTCCCACTTTATCGATACAGACCCAATTTAGAACCATCTCCATCCCCACCACCAAATACCCCCACAAACACATACACACAAGCACAAGTTTAAAAAATAAATGAGTAATACAAGGATAAAGACAAAACATATTAAATGTATCGCATTTGAAACGAAGAAACAAACTCTTAATTTCAACTTTTTTGTGTTAATCGCGAGGTTAGAAGCTTCTGAACAGAATGGAACATGCGTTACCTGCTTTAAGGATAATCTAAAGCAACGATCTCCAACAAGAGCTCTTTCAACAACATTTAGCGTAAATCAGATTAAACTAAAACAAAGCTACATACCTAATTGTTTTTTCTAACTTATGCGATAACTCTATTTGATAAATATGCTTATTATTTTTAAAAACTTATCTTTCTTTTACTTGGTTTTGATATTTTTGTGCGATTAAAATTATCCAAAAATAGTAAATGAAACTAAAATTTCGAGTGTCTGTTGTACGTCCATAATTTATTTACTTTGAATCTATTCTCTATGGATTAATCAAACAGCTGTGGTCTAAAGTCGTTACATGCCTGAGTGATGAAGTCCCTCAGCGAGCACTCTCCCGGAAACAAGTATCCCGAAAATAGTAACCAGGGCTTACTTTGGGCGAAATCTCGAAATTCACTTGGTAGGAAACCGTATGAATCTTCAATGAAAATCCCGGAAACAGTATGAATCTTCAGCGAAAATCCCGGACACAAAGACCCGAACCTGTTCGCCTTTCGATTACCATTCCGTAATGAGCGACTTTAGCCACTGGACCATTCTGTGATTATAAACTTGAACCTTTAAAATTAAGTTACTTCTGAATATAGAAACCAAAATTTCAAGAAAAAATAATTGAAAAGCGAATTGTAAAATATTTTGATTTCAAACTGTATCATAATTTATACCAGCCAGAAATGGAAAGTTGCTTCATCTGTATATATACACGACGGAGGGAGAGAGAGAGACAGAGAGAGATTTTGTTGGTGGAACAGTGTGTTCAGAAACCGGTGAAGTTTCTAAGGGTCCGTCCAGCATCAGGCAAGAGGAACATTGCACCCGAGGGAGACCGCTGTTCCCAGCCAATAAATAATGTGGGCAACTTTCTTGAAGTTATAGAGTGAGCAGAAGAGAGAGAGAAAGGAAGGAAGGATAAAAGGAGAGAGAAAGAGGAAAAAGAAGACGAGTAATATGGAGTCTGCGGTTGCTCGCCTTCTGCTTGCAGATCTTTACAAGATGACCTTCTTTCAACTTCCAGAAAGCAATTGCTATGGTTATTTTCGACATAAAAAGAAGAAATGAAATGGAAGAAGAGAAAAGAGGGACAGAAAAAGTAAGCGTTATTAAAAGAAATGTGGGGGAAACAAAATCAATAGAAAGAAATCAACAACAGTCTTACGAAACGAAAGAAAAACTGAGTCAAATTATCTCCTGATTGTCTTTGTATGTCTGCCCTACTTCTCTTTCTTTCTTTCTTTTTTTTCTTTCTTCCTTTCTTTCTTTCTCTCTCTCTCTTGTTTATCGGTTGGGAAGCAAATGCTAATTATTTGCTTTTGTCATCTCAAGTTCATGATGTCATAAATGAAATTATTTCAGGGTAAATTAACTATGTAATTAAATGCTACACTAAAAGAAAAGAAAATTTTCCTTTTGTATTTCTTAACTAAGTCCATGATTGCAACATTGTTCTAAGCCTCTCTTTGTTCTTTTTCTTTTGAATTTCTGGTAACAATTCCGCTTGTAAAAATATGTCAATTTATCCACAAGGTACTTGCAAACAACATCGACTGCAGTCGAGGATACTGTAGACAGAATAAAAGTTTTCGTAGTAACTCTGGGGATAAATCTTTAAATCGATTACTAAATTGATTGTAAATTGCATATGGAGTATAAATTAATTAGTACTGAGGCTCCGTTTTTGACAAAATGGTCATCCATTATCATTATGTAAAATGAAGTCCATTTAGGCTTAAACAATACAGATACATAATCCAAATTATTTAATACATGAATTAGTTACGTTGAATCGTATGATCACAAAATTTACATAGTTGTTAAACTACTTTAAAAGTGTGTATTTTTTTCTATGCTAAAATTTAGTGGGATAGTACTAATACTGTTGAAGCGATTTTCACAATGTAATTCGACTGTAAGTCTAACAAGGTATAAAGCCCAATATGGCCAATCTGAGCTTCGAACTCAGTTCTCTTTACTTAACGTTGTCCTCAACACTGGCGGCTCCGCCTACTAACTTCTGTGTATAACACGTTTTAGACAGCTATACACACAACTACTGCAATATGTCGTATTTAACACTACAGCCTTCTCCGAAATTTTGAGAACATATAGTTTTCAAATGAAAACTATTTAGAACGAGTAAAAAGCAAAAAAGGAAAGGCAGAACAAGTAGGTAGTCAGGAAAATTCAGCCACCATGGGAGGGAAAGAATGTAAATTCCCTGTTACAATATATACAGTAGATAAAGAAAGGTAAACTGAAGCAGACAGCTCAAAACAGATATTGGAGTTTGAAGAAATTAACTTCCAGAATGTCTTGAAAAATGCGTGGAGGCAACAGGCCCCCACGGAATTTACTTTTCAAGGTTTAAAGACAACTTGATAAAAGAGAGAAGAAAGGAAAGCAACACAAGATAATTGGAGGTTTTAATGTGCTCAATGCTCATTGCTCATATAATCAGGGCTTTAATTCCTGGGCATTCAAACTTTGAGTAATATATGAGCTCATGATATTTTGTTTTTACTTGTTGAAGCTAGCTTGGTTTTGTTCTGAAGAAAGTACGGAATTAATAGTATTCTTCTAAATAATAGTGAATGGTGTGTTCACACGAATATTAACGTAAATATTTTGAGCTATAGAATCGAAGGGGAACTTGACGTTCCAAACTACCATTTCATGACAGTAGGAGGCCTATACGACCTTTCAGATAGCTTCAAATTAGGATTCAATAATCTGCAACAGACAACAAACAGAATTATCGATGCTGTGCAAGCCATTATTGCAATATTTTCAAGAGTTTTTGACCATTACAACATTTTACTGCTGTTATAGTAAAGCATAGTTGACAATATTGATTTGAATTATAAAATATACGTATGAGAGATAACGAATACAGTCTCAGTGGTTAAATATTGCGAAGGCACTTTACAGAGAAAATATTTTTATTGTAGTAGTGACGTTCGTATGAAATCCGCCAAAGATTCGTAACGCTAATATGAAAACAAGACAGATTAACAGTAAGCTGAGTTTATAAACAAAATGGGTGCATTATTAATCAATGTTAAAATATTGTTTATTTAATTCCACCACACACTATTCAGAAATTATGCCACTTTCAGTTTTAACTACTAGTTAAGTACGTTTATATACTGTGAAAAAAGAGGTTAACGGAAAGAATAATTCAAAAATAATATGATTATAAGAAACATTGATGTTTGCTTAAAAGCTATATTATTCCAGGGCAGGTATTAAATTTTATCTATACATGTCCTTAGATGCAATTTTAATGTAGTGAAGAGTTCGAAAAAGGCGGGAGTGATACACACATTAATACACGAGATTAATAATACATTGTACGGCACGTGATGCTAGAAGTTATTTGAGAAATAACTTTATTTACTTTCAAGAAAATTTTGAATCGTGGGCGGAATGTTGAAACACCATCTCCGGGCTCGGGACGGGCTTAAGCCATAGTGCTGTTACCGCCCATAAAATTAATTTTATCTTATCTTACCATCTCCGGGAATATATATCTCTTGAACATTTAAGGGTAAGTTAGAGGAAAAATTAAGACTTGTTTTTACTGTCATAAAAAACAGATTAGGATATTTTTTTTTTTAGATTTTTAAGGTCTTTAGCTATCTTTGGATCAGACCGGGATAGGATATGGGAGTGTAGCGACTGGTGTCTTAGTTAAAGTACTATCCTGACGTTCATGTGGTGAAACTCTGGAAGACCTCAACCAAGATTTTCTGCAGCAGGATTTGAATTTACGGTACCTATCCATTGTCCATAGTGCTGTTACCGCCCATACAATTAATTTTATCTTATCTTACCTATCCATTGCGAACCCCTAAAGACAGATTAGAAGAAAGGCACTTTAGTTTTCCTCATATACAAAAATCTAGGGTAAATTACGCCTTCATGCGTATAGAATGCTTCAACACAAAGTATTTATTGCTCATTGGTAGTGATATAGATGACTGCCAAGCCCTATAGCATTGATTGAAAATGATTATGGATTGTAATTTTATTTATGGCCTTTAGGAATCCAAGACGCAGGACGAAAAATAATTATTGGTGTGTACAAAGATAAAAAAAGGAAAAAAATATAAGTATTAAAGTTTGTATTGCTGTTTCTACTGTAAATTAACCCAATTTTACCTGAAGCCCAGGGGTTGCCAGGGTCAAAGGTGATGGTGTTTGGCACTCTCCCTCATTGTTATTATTATTATTATTATTATTATTATTATTATTATTATTATTATTATTATTTGTAGCGTTTTAAACAGCGATTTGCTAATTTTTCTTGCATGGTAAAGTCCGCCCCTAAGTCCGGGACTAACTGGTCTAGTGGTAAATCCAGCCCTACGCATAACTCGATTGCTGTATAATTAAGAGTGAAAACTTGAACAAAGACCTTCGAAAACCAGAATGAATGAAAAACAGAATATTGTTGCATGCTCAATAAAAATTAAGTGAAACATGGTCAGAGTCAGAAGCCTTGTTCAGAAACTGATAAATATTTGAAGCAATCTTAGCACTATTGAAAGTTGTTATTTTAAGAAGTTATATTCAGTATTCAATTAAGTATTTATTTATTTCGGCTTATGTCACACACCATTCCCCTCTACTTGAAAAGCGAGAAATCAAATAAATTACTATGGGCCATAAAATTTCATTGACAAATAATGTTTTCTTCCCTTTATTTTCAACTAAACATATGAATGAGATTTGTACCCCCATGCTGTGGTCATGAGCGTCACATACCATTCCTTTCTATAAATCATGAGGTTTTTGTGCTTATAGCTCATAAATGAAAACCGTAGTCTCTTTTTTTTGTTTCGTTAATTCATTGCTCTGTTCTACCCCCTTCGAACTAAATAAATTCACAAGACCGTTTTCATTAATCACATTGGGTGAATTACAGGTCTCCGTTCTACACAGAAAAGTAAATAAATAAATAAAAAACACTGCTTGATTAATGGGATTAAAAATGAAATGTGTTACTTAATTTAAAATGTGAACTGACTGGACTGGTAAACATGTATCTTTATTCTACAAACAAGAAAATGATATTTCAACTTTCCGCGAGGTTTTGCTGCAGAAGGAAATTACAATTAGTTTGGAAAATCGTAGGGAATAAGATTTCAGAAAACTATTGCAATACTTCTATCTCCAGCTAGAATCAAATTTAAATCACAAATTTCAATATAATTTTAAGTGCTTTAGGTAGATTTTGCTCACGCCGTCAATCAAACTCAACACCCGTTAGTGTATAAAGACTGTCGGATATGTATGTCTCTCATCCACTCACATACAAGTTCAAAGTTTGATAATTCAAGAAAATGAACTGAAAATCTATCTGCCAATGTCATAAGGCTGTATAAAGTGTAAGTTTATGTATTGCAAAACTTCAACAGTGTGAGTGGCATTTTTCTATAATCTAACTAGGCTTGGTCTCGTATGCGTAGGGCTACAAATATTCTACTAAAGCTTAAAAATATCATAAAAAAGTACTTTTCTCTCTTAATCAAACCAAGTTAAAGCTGGAAATCTAGTGGCAATCGCAAAGGCTATAGTCCCTTCATTGTATTTTACCCACAAAAGCAATAATTCTGATGAAATAAGCTAACAATTGCACTGCTTAGTTATGGAGAAACCCATACTAGTTTCGATTATGTCGGATAATACATATATTATGTTTAGCACAGCTAGACCTAACTGCGTTGAAGCCGAATATTCTACAAAATCGTATATTTAAAACTTCCTTTCAATAATGGATCCTTGAAATATATTCTCAACCTATGACGGATATTCCATGTACTTTAAATTTGTGAGAAGAACTTTAAAATATATTACTTATCATATTTTCTCCTAATGATTTATTTCAATTAAGAATGATTCTTCAAATATTTCTGAAATATTCCAGGAATATGTAAAGTATATTCTATGAATATTCTACAAATGCCGTATTCCAAATATCTTTAATCACCCTGCTGGTCTTCTGCCTAACCTAACTAACTATAGATTAATTGTTTCTAACTGTAATTCCTAATGGTCTAAGCAATGTGACTCAGCACGAAAGTATACTGAACATCTTAAAAACAACTGTCGGCTTAAAGTCTTCTTTTATAATATAATACTTCGTCAAAATAAGAACAAAAAACAACTCTTTTTTTATTTGCGGGAAACCTTAATCAATAGTTAATCGTATATGCCATGCTTCACACAGTAATATTTTTACACTATACAGAAAAAAATAACCTCACTTCTGAAAAAAAAATCTATTCCAACAAAATAAGTACAGCCAATATTGATTTTAGCGATCAGAATGAGAATTTATGCGTAGGAAACTTTCTTTTATAAAATTACCTGGTTTCACTGTTTCTAATTTCAACAGAAAAGTAAGAATCTTCGGACAAAAAGTATCTTTAAGAACTAATGAAACTGTGTTCATCATAAATAAAATAAAATCCTAATGCAAATATTTATTACTACAGCAAAGCATCCCATTCTAAGACTTTCGTGCACTTTACAAATGCCTGTACCTGTCGGCATTTAAAGATTGTAGGTTGGTGCATAAACTTTTGCACCCGCACATTATCTAATCAGTATTATTTCAAATATAATCCAAGTCTTGTATTAAAATTCTCATGTCTCACTGCGCGGGGTATACACCTCCTTTAGATGCCATAATATTTTAACGTTATCGGGTCGAGTTGGTTTGTAACTAGCACCGTCGTTTAGGTTATTTCCGCCGGGAACGAAAAAATGAAGAAACTGGAAAATGAGGACTTGGTTTCCTATTACAAGGAGGAGGCAGGTACATGTATCAAGGCTGGCTGTGCCTTGATTCGTCAGTTTTTGTCAACGTGTATTGATCCCTTTGATAGCAATAGTTATCCACTTAAGAGATTACTTAATATTGTTAGTGGCCAAAATTTGTGTGACAGTGCACTAAACGTATGCCGTAAAAGTGGGAACACACAGCTAACTGACTTTGTGTGTGAATGTCCTGGAAGATTTCACTAAACTATTGCCAAGGAAACTAAAACGATGTTAGCAGTTACGAAATCAGTGAAGCTAGGTTCAAGTGATAAACGGGAAATGATAATTGACCACAGTGTTATTTACGCTCGCACATCTCGAGATATTAATGTGGATGATGTGCTTGATCATGAATTAGCTCCAGTTCCAACTGTTCTGTTTAATGAGAAGGGTGAAATGCGAGAAACCCCAAAAAGTGTACTTAAGCAAAAACTTGCTGAAAACAAATCTTGAAGATTTGTAGTAAGCAGCAACCAAACTTTCATTCTTGACGGTTGTGCAATGCTCTGGCACGTATCATGGCTAGCACATCCGGCTACTGTAGGATTATGTAAAGGAATTCAGAGCAATGGTGGAAAGTAAGCTCAAGCAAACCCATATTCTGCATATAGTATTCGACAGATACTATGAGAGCAGCATCAAAGAAGCAACACAAATGAAACGACGACAAGGAAATTCAAGACACTACAAACTTACACTATCAACTCCTTTACCGAAAAGAACGTTAGTACTGACGTCAATAAATACCAAGAAACAACTCATTTAATTAATCATAGAATCACTAATGAACATTAACACAGATGAATCTCATAGATTGATTATCACTGCACCAGAACCATCCCCAATAGAAGTGAGAGCTGGACTATGAGATGAACCAGCGACACACGAAGAAGCGGACGTAAACATTGTGTATATACCTCTTAGGGAGGCTAAATATGCTTCTGACCAAACTATACGTGTAAAGTGCGACGATACTAACGTACTAGTGCTACTTGCATACCATGTATATGTTGAAGGACTTACCACACCAATCGTAATGGATAAATGCGCTGGATCTAGAGAGATAATTGACATAATGATGTTGTAAGAGTGCACATTCCGTATATTGTGAATATTCTGGCACCCCATGCTCTCACCAACTGCGACACTACTTCATCTCTTGCTGGGATTGGTAAAGGTGGTATGCTGAATATTCTGTCTAAGTTTCGTGGAACTCTTAAAGCAGTTGGCGATCCTAAAGCAGAAGAAAGTGTAATCGCAGACTCTGGAAGAAAAAGATGGCCAGCAAGACAATCACAACTATGCCATCTCTTTCTAAGCTTCCTCCTACTACCGGTGCACTGCAGGAACGTTATAAACGCGTTCATCGTCAGACAGCCATATGGATATCAGCCAAACAAACAAATCCTCCTGATCTGAACCCAACCGACTTCAGATGGAATGTTTTACCATACGCTGCAGGAGAATATGTACCTCATATGTTGCGCACAAATACACCAATAGCGCCTGATTCAGTAGTGAGCTTAATAATTGCTCATGCACAACGGAATGCTATCGTGTTTGTGGTTGTCGTACAAGATCATTTAAATGTACGTCGTTCTGTACCTGCAAAAGTGACTATATGAATGGAATTATGCAAGAACAATCAGAAGAGAGTGATGAAGAAGAGTCTACTACTTTATCTGTGCGTTCATTTTCATAAAGTTTTGTACTGCGTTTCTCTTTTCCCGAGACAGAACATGTTAATGGCTACAACAACACGTAAGTTTCCAGATTATTTCAAAGAAACTAGTTTGTTTGATTTTCGTTTGCTGTATTGTGTGAAAAATTAAAAATATACTGTAAGTAGATTAGGAGAAAAAATAAGTTTTTTTTATTATTAAAACAAAATTTCTCATACAATTTTGCTCCCACAGTTATTGTTTTTCTCTTGTTTATAGCTCATTTGAAAGGACGTAAAGCGTAAATTAAAAATATTACGTATATTGCACATGAATTTCGTTTTTAACAACGTATTTATCACATAAAATACGACAAAACTTGGAAAAGATACATTATTCAGCAATAGTTGGCAACCATGACACTGAAAAAGGGAAGTAGAATATCTACAAAATTCTACTAACTAAATTCGACACAAAATTTCAGACACCGAAACATGTCTTAATTCAGATTCAAAAGTACCTACCTCGTGCCATAGTTGAAGACATAATTTTTTCAAGGAACGGAATCATATTTAGATCTACCGACGCTCAATTCGCTACTACCATTCGCAATAAGGCTTCCTATGAAATCTTTGGCCCTCAAGCTACAATTCAGACATTAACTTCTTCTAGAAAGCAGGCACCACCACCAAAGCGTCAACCATTACTGTCAGTTGTAAGTCGAGGAATACCACTTGATTACACAAACGAAGAAATTCAGGATGAACTCAGGTACGAGAAATACGAAATCACACGTTGTCTCCGCATCATAGGACAACAAGGGCCCACATACATGGTTAGAGTTCTTATAAACTGCAAAGATACCATAGATGATATGCTATCAAACGGGGCGTACATATACAGGAAGCTACATCGAGTAGAACCATCCAAAACTCCAGCTCCATTGCCAATTCGATGCGAGAAATGTCAAAGCTATAACCAACATCACACACTTCAGTGCAACGCACCACCACAATGTGGATACTGCACCGGCAACCATACTACCAGCAATTGTCCAAACCTACAAGCTCCACCTAAGTGTAACACCTGCTCTGACAAGCATCCTACATATTCATACAAATGCAAAGCCAAACCAGAACCGATACCCGATAAACCTGAGCTTACTGTACCCTTCCGATCTACAGATACCCAGACGTCACCAAATAACTCGTTACGAGATCCAATTACCATAGAAGACCTAATTCGATTCACCACCATCGTACTACAAAACGTGCATCCCTTTCTCAGAGACCATATCCTACTGCAAGTAACACAGGCAGCAAAAACACTCTTTCACGTTCAATTTCAAGCAACATATTCAGGACCGCACGTTCATTTCAACTTCCACCCTATAGAACAGTACTAAACATGGCCCACGGACTCATAGTAATGGTATATACCTTTTTATTTCTCAACATCCGCTCACTTTTAACCCATAAACTAATATTTGAACAGCTTTTGTGAGACGAACAAGTATGTGGGTTCGCTCTAAATGAAACTTATTTAACACCAAAGAGTACACCCAAACTAACAGGATACCAACTCATTCGCCATGACTGTCCTAGAGCTCCTGCTCCCATACGTGCACAAGGAGGCAGTGCCATTGGGTGTTACAAAAACTTGCCGATCAGAACTCATATTTAACCAAGACATATTACGAAAGACCTACCTGAACACAATGTAGTAACAATATATCTCAAATCGAAAACCATAACACTGTACTATCTATATAAGGCCTGGCCATCCACTACCGTATTCATTTCTGCAATACATTGACGGACACTTTAGACATTATATCATTATGTCAGACATCAACTTTCATAGTCGATCACTCCGAGAAAAGCAACAATTTATACAATATGTACAACACAACATGGCCACTCATCTTCTCGGTCTGCCTTCTCCATCACGCCCCCATCAGCGGCACTTCTCCAGATGTAGTAATATCTTCTTCCAGTTTAACCATAAACAACTTACTCGTACTTCCACCATTCGGCAGTGACCATGCTCCGATTTTACTGGACATTAATTCGCCTCATCAACAGACAAAAAACCAACAACCACTCAGATACTACAACTACAATCATGCAGATTGGGAGGCATACACCACAACTATCACCTCTGCTGCAGAATCACTTCAAGAGCCCACTACGGAAGAGGAGCTTTACTCATTGACAGACAAATTAACCAACATAATTACAACAGCAGCCACAAACCACATATCCATACGTGAACGTTTTCCCGAGAAACCGCCAGTTCCACCTCAATACAGAAAGATAATCACAGCATCTCGTTCTGCTTTCCGAGACTATTTACGGACTCATAACCCAGACACCTTACGACTACATAGATAATGGAACCGCATGCTACATAACTACCTTAACGCTTATAAACGCCGACAATGGATCCGCACATCTAACAAACTATCGAAAACTACACATCCAACACAGTATTGGCAGAAATTCAACCTATTAACTGGACACTATAAGAAAACCACTTACCCCATAATTATAGGCAACAAAGCATTACAAACAGATGAAGAGAAAGCCGACACCTTTGCTAATTATTTCCAAGCAATCTTCACGCCACCTAATCACATCACAGACAAACCCATATACCGAAGAATAAAGGAAACAGTCAATCCAAATCATGAATACTTACGAGCCAACTGCAATCACATCTTAGAACCAAACAACACACTGACAGCTGCTATAACTCCAGCAGACATTCATACTGCTATCGCTAAAAAACGCAACTCAGCACCAGGATTCGATTCAATCACATACAAATTAATCAAATTTGCTCCACCGATAATCAATCTCTTAACCTCAACATACAACTTTATATTACGCACTGGACACTATCCACCTGACTGGAAAATATCCAAGGTATTACTATTCACAAAACCCAACAAATCTCCTCATGAAACTTCATCCTACCGCCCAATCCAATGTCTTAGTAAAATCTTTGAAAAAATCATTGTACATCGCTTACACATCCATCTCACTGAACACAATCTATTACCAATACATCAAGCAGGTTTTCGACCATCCGTAAGTTTATCAGACCAACTTCTACGACTAAGCACTACCATCACCCATCATTATAATACTGCATATCCATCCTGCCTTCTACTATTCGATCTGGAAAAAGGTTTTGATAAAGTATGGCATTCCGGACTCGTCTATAAATTGCGAAATTTCCTGCTCCCACATAGTTACATCCGACTAATTCATTCTTTACTCTCCACACACATGGCCTACATAACTATTAATTCCTCGACATCACATCCCATCTTTCTTAACACCGGCGTGCCACAAGGTTCTGTATTATCGCCGCTACTCTATATCATGTATGTATCAGATATGCCTGCCCTACCTGACATCATCAAATTATTTCAGTACGCCGATGACACTGCATTTCTAGCTTTAGGGAAATCCATTAAACATATAAACCGAACATTACAACCGGCCGTCACATCCTTCCTTAGTTGGTGTAACACATGGAAATTATCAGTAAATGCTTCTAAGACTCAATCCATCATCATACAACATCGACGTTCAAGAGTGCGGCGAAATCCAACCTTATTAAATATTTTAATCAATGGAACACCAGTACAACCAACAACACAAGTAACGTATCTCGGAGTCGTATTTGACACAAAACTTACATGGAAGGGACACCTCCAAAAACTTAAGGAACAAACTTCCCAAAGATTAAACTTAATGAAAAAACTTGTAGGAAATTCCTGGGGTCTTCACTCAGACATTGTAATCAAAACATATAAAGTCTTTCTGCGGCCATCAATAACGCATGGACATACTGCCTGGATATCGGCCCCAGACTCTTTTTACGAACGCCTAAAAATCATTGAAAGACACGCCTTACGATTAGCATTCCGAATACGACTTCCCTCTCCTACAGCTGCACTTTATGACAGGATTACTTTCCCAACAATCCTCCAGCATATTGAACACTTACGCAGAAATTACATTATCACACGCATACACGCTGGCAACCCACTACTCATGGATACCCTACAACTGGATGCTGCGATGGACACACCAACCCCATATCTACAGACTCCACTCCAACATCTTCTCACCATGTACTAAAATACATTAGACGACGATGATCCTATAAAAACTGATTTCGACATCTATCATCCTGACCATCTATCACCACATATCTACCCATCTGTGCACGAGTAATTCATTATTACTAACTTGGGCCTCATTTGTTCCCATCAGTCCTGAGTAGCCCCAGGACAGAAGATGACCCTACATTCATCTTTCTAATACAATGTTCTGTGCTTGTCTCGTAAATAATGCACTTCACCACATCCTTCATCTCACCTCATTAATTTTCTATAGCATTCTGGTACAGACCTATTTTATCTTTGTTACTCTCATAGTTCTTGTTAATAAACCTTCTGCACAGTCTTTTCTAAATCATCTTATAACTCATGTAACCTGATCGTGAATACGTACGATTGCAACAAGAGTCACAATAAAGAAATGAATGTTCCCAACAAATGATGAAGAAATGAAGAACAAATGATGATGAAAAATGATGTTAAATAAAGAAATAAATAAAGATTTCCCACACCCTCTTAGACCAACAAAAATCCTTTTCTCACCGATCCTATCCCTCCTCTTAACCCGAAGAAAGGGCGTAACCCTTTGCCGGCTGGAACCCTTAAAAAAAATTCACGAGACGAGAGGTACATGTATAGATATATTTTGTTATGTTTTAACCCTCTGAATAAATACCTATAATTTGATATTATCAAGTTCTCTTTAGTTCGTTTGGGAGACATTGATTATAATGCTACCAAGGTCGCTGAAAAGCACCGCAGTAGTGTTCATAATCATAGGCTCTACGAGTATATAGTTTAATGCTTGTAGCCCACACTGCGGGGAGCAGACTGGGGCACATTTTTATTAGGTGTAGGATTCACGTCAAGCTTCGAAAGAACCCGTCGCACCCTGAGATACTCTAAGTTCTTAATTAATCAGTAATTGGACCACGGCGCAACTATAATTTGAATTTTGATGGTTATAAGAGATACAAGAGAATAAGAACCATTACAGAAAATGGCTTTCACGCGTAAGGCTTCGAATAAAGACGTGATGACGACATCAGAGAGTGAAAATGACGTAGCTGAGAGAACACATCGTAACAAAAGAAATTCGAAATTTCATGAGGAAAGAGATTTGGATGGAGATCAAACAAAGATAAGTGGTGAAACTTAATGGTGATCGTTCAATACATAGTCAGTTGCCAGATACTCAGATGGGCAAGTTTATGGAACAGTTGTTACAACAAATGAAAAAACGTGAATTGGGACGTGAACAGGAACGGATAGAGAAAGAGAGAAGAAGAGAACGTAAAGAAGAAAGGTTCAACCAAGTGATTAGTAGTTTGAGACAAGATATCAATGATAAATATGAAGCAACTAAAGAATATGTTGATGAGAGGCTACAGATTTATGAACAACATTTTAAAGATAATCTGCAGGCAACTGAACTACACTTACATACATCATTGAAGAATACAAACATTAAGGTAGATTCATTGGAACAAAGAATTCAAGGTTATTATCAAGAATGTAAAAAGAACAATGAAAGATGTGATTTTGAAGTTCAAAGCCAGAAGATTCAAATCAATTCATTAAAAAATGAAATAAATATTTTGAAGCAAGGATTAGCAATGGTAGAAGAAAATGTTGTCGATTCGTATGGAGAGAATATAACATTATTGGTAGAAGAAAGCGAATCTATTGTGAATGACAGTATGAAGAAAGAAACCAGGTTACCTTTAAGAGAGGAAATTAGGTCTTTTATACCAGATACAGCCCCTAATAAAGATAGTTTTGATTAAGGTATTACTGTAAATAGAAAGAATGATAACTGCAAAATATCGAAATCAAGTCAAAATGATTGGAAAGAGGATTTTGTAGCAGAACTTCTTCAACAATTAAATCAAGAGATCCATCTTTAAAAGATATTGAAAGGATACCACAGTGGAGAGGAGAAATGACACAAAAGAGTCCTACAGTTTATTTAAAGCAATTGACATCATGTTTATCATGGTTAAGGTTGGATGCAAAAGGTAAACTAAACTTAATTCAGAATGCAATGTTGGATCAGGCAGCTGGTTGGTACCAAACAAAGAGACAAGATATCCATAGTTTTAATCATTTTTGTTGGGCGTTTCTAGAGAAATATGCTAGCAAACAAACCATGGAAGATATGAAAAGACGTTTAAAAAGGTCACTAATTAGATCGGATTTGGTAAAAAGTCTGGAAAGTCAAGTATACATATTAATTGATCAATTTCAGAAGATAGATGAGATGATGTCCGATAAAGAATTATGTGGGAATATTAGTAGTATGCTACCAGTAGAAATGCAAAGAAATCTATCAGTCATGAATACTGAAAATTTAGAGACTCTGATTAGCTATATGAAAAGGTTGGAGAGAATCAATACAGATCAGGGCGAAGTAAGAGTAATAAGAGAAAGAGAACGAGATAGAAGTACAAATCTTCAGAGTCGTAATTATTATAACACTGAAAATAGAGACTACCGATTTCGTAGCACAAATGGAAGGTGGAATAATAACAGTAATCGTACAAGAAATAATGAAAATCCAAATCAAACACGAACAAATGTTAGCCCTAATGTTAATATGTGTACAACTAGAATAGGTAATATTGGTCATGATGTTAGAGAAACAACAATGACCAGTGAAGTCTATGGAAGTGTTACTAATCCTAATATATCGAGATCAATTAATGTAGAAAGTAATGTCGGGTATCAAAGTAATATGAATCAACAAGATACAGTAAATAACGTGCATTTAAACTGAAAGAACGGATGGAAGAATTGGCCTGTCTTTCATCCGAAAAAGCAATTGGGTCATCAAATAAATCAACAGATCAAAATCATTTTGAAAATACAGAAGTTACAATTGAAGAAATTTCGGATAAAATATCAAAAATACAAAATTTAGATGGTCAATCAAAATTAAAATTATTTGATCTATTAGTAAAATATAAAAGTGTATTTAATGAAAGACCAGGTTATCACAAGAATTTCAGTTACAACATACAAATATCGAGGGTGAAAAATGGAAATGGAATGACGAACAGGAAAAGGCATTCCAAACGATGAAGGAACGAATCACACATATGAATGGGCTAATACAACCAGACTTCTCAAAACAATTTTATTTGGTAGTCGATGCTTCATCAGTTGGAATAGGTGGATACCTGGGGCAAGGTAATATAGAAGACAAAGAAACGTTGCAATATGCAAGTAGAGTACTAACAGATACAGGAAGAAGATATTCGGTTATCGAAAAAGAATGTTTATCTATTATATATATGATTAGTAAGTTTGCTCAATTCTTGAGGGGACGACAATTTCTGATTTATACTGATCACAATTGCCTTTGTTGGCTAAACGAACAGAAACAATGGAATAATCGCATTTTTCGTTGGGCGATGAAAATTCATGAATTTGACATCAACATTATCTACATGCCAGGTAAACATAATTTAATAGCAGATGCGTTACGTCGAGTACCAGTTAATCTTATATCTAAAACGCATCATGTGGGGACGAGCAAAACGAACGTTGTGGATTTTGATTTTGATTATGATAAATGTATGGAGATCCAGAAAATCATCAAAGAAATAAAGGATCCGCCAAAGGACTCAAGACTAAAAGAAAAATATAAATTGGAGAATCAGTTGTTGTGGATAAAAACAAACAGAAGAAAATTATGGAAAATAGTTGTCCCGACAGACGCTACCAATAATATACTAAAAAATTATCATGATAAAATGGGACATTTTGGTATAAAAAGAACATTAAAGACCATACAGAAACACTTGTATTGGGCTAATATGAAGAAACAAGTCAAACTACATAAATAACTGTGTAATTTGCGAAGAAACAAAACCAGATTTAAGAGGGATACGTCATACAGAAAAATCAGTGCAAGCTAAATATCCTCTGGATATACTTTCGTTAGATATTATAGGTCAATTACCAGCATCTGAAGGCCAAAGATATATATTATCTATGGTGGATGTGGCGAGTAAATATATCATGTTATACTCAATGCGACTAGCAACAGTCTTAGAAATAATTAACAGGTTACAAATATTTATTAGACACTATGGCGCACCTAAGAAAATTTTAACTGATAATGGATCGGTATTTCTTTCTGCTAAATGGCATGAATTTCTACATAAAAATAATTTTCAACATATTTTAACATCTATATACCATCCACAAAGTAACCCAGTAGAAAGATATAACCGTGAAATAGGACGAATTCTTCGAGTCTATTGTAATCAAGACCACATAAAATGGAATCGATATTCTTGATCAAGTAATATTTTCTATGAATAATACTATTTCAGAATACCATGAAGCCACGCCTCAAGAAGTTTTTCTTAATCTTCGATGTCGAGATTTTGCAAGTCGTATTTTAACACAAATTAAAGAAATGAAATTGCCTAATCCAGAAATTCGTGCAAAAGCATTAATTAGAGATATCAAAGGTATTCCAAAATTAAAAGGAAAAGGTGAAATCAACATTGATTCACTAGTATATCGGAAGCTACATAAATTAAGTTGTGCTAGCGAGAAACAAATATCAAAAACTTTTTAATTTATATGAAGGACCTTACATTGTTACACACATTTATAATAATGTAGCAATGATAATTTCCATAGAAGATTGTACATTAAGAAAAGAAAATTTCTCAAATTTGATATTATTTCGATGCACAGAAGAAAAAAGGCAATAATTAGTAAGAAAATTTAAGGAAGAAAATAACAATCGAGAGAAAGGTAATGCTTTTGAAGAGTTATCGAATAAATCTAAAGAAAGTTTAACTCAACTCAAAGTTAATGTAGCTGATGTACAATTAAGAGCTTTATTAGATACTGGAGCATCATGCTCATTACTTAATTACGAAAAATTTTTAGAAAAAAAAATAAAATATCCAGCAATGAAATTAGATGTAGTGAAAACAGAAAATACACAAATTAAGACGTTTAATGGAAAATTAACCAAGCCTAAAGGAATATTATTAGCTAATGTGTGGTTAAATGAAAACTATTGTGTCAATATTGAATTGTATGTAGTAAAGAATTGTTCTTATGATATGTTCTTGGTGAAAACGTTTTAGAATGTTCTTGGAAATTCATTTTAATTTTAAAGATGAACAAGTTTATTTAGTCAACAATGATATACAGATAATTTATAAAAATTGCAAAGAAATACCAAAAGGTGATGAAAAGTTACATCAAAGTGTAGTAACGAATGTAATATCTAAAATAAATCAAGCAAAAGAAAAACATAGACAGATATTAAACAATTTTTATCGTATTGCGATAAATAATAAGAAAAAGGGAAATAAACTAAAAGTGATGAATATTTGTATGGAAGCACTTAGGTATATTAACGAACATAAGAAGAAGAAGAAAATTGATCATGAAATAAATAATTTATTAAAATAACGAAAATAATAAGAAAAATATCAAGGTTAGTTGTTTTGTTTGTGAAATGAATTTCTAAAAGAAAATAATTTAATTGTGAATTTATATTATTATTATGGTCCAAATGAAATGAATTATAAAAAATGAAACCAAGTTAAAAAAAATAACTACTGTTAATTTATTTTTACTTTTCTATTGGGGAATTTTGTGCTATGCTCTACAGTTAATGTATCAACCAAGTTATTAATATTATATTTGTTAGAAATATTTATTTAATATTTTATGGAATTTATGTTTAATTCGCTGATAAAAAGAGTTTTAAAAAGATGATTTAATGTTTTGCGGGTTGCAAATTAATTAGGTACATTGTGCATGTTTCAGGAGTAGCTCGGTAGATGGCAGCACAACTAAAGTGATGATTTGATAGTCAAAATGGAGTTTTTAGAATATTAAATGATTTGTTTTCATTTGTAATATCGGCACAAGAATACAAGAAGTTAAATTGATAATTGTAATAATGCTAAGTAAAGAATTGTGTATATAATGATAACGAAATAAGATCTAGTCGCTTTTGTTTAGTGAAGCCAGGTATGTAAAATGCTAGGTTGGATTTTACGAGACGAGAGGTACATGTATAGATATATTTTGTTATGTTTTAACCCTCTGAATAAATACCTATATTTTGATATTATCAAGTTCTCTTTAATTCGTTTGGGAGACATTGATTATAATGCTACCAAGGTCGCTGAAAAGCACCGCAGTACTGTTCATAATCATAGGCTCTACGAGAATATAGTTTAATGCTTGTAGCCCACACTGCGGGGAGCAGACTGGGGCACATTTTTATTAGGTGTAGGATTCACGTCGCACCCTGAGATACTCTAAGTTCTTAATTAATCAGTAATTGGACCACGGCGCAACTATAATTTGAATTTTGATGGTTATAAGAGATACAAGAGAATAAGAACCATTACACACTGAATTCGTTGATTTAAAAAAAGTATATATTGAAGAAATAGTAAGGAACAAAGTACCTTCAATGGAAACCTGGGTGACGTAGCGAATGAAGAATATTTTGAAGCTTATTCAAGCAGAACGGAGGAACGTGCAAAAATATGAGAATGTTGATAAACTTTGTTAGTTCTACAGGCCAAGGAAAATTATTTGTAGCACAGATATGGGAGACAATGTGTTGACATATTATTGATTTGCTAGTAATTCACTAACTGTTTCAATACCGAGCTCACCACTGTTCGGACTTACTATCGTACGACATAACATCGAGTTTTTTAGTAATGTTTTTTTGTACAATATTTGCACTTTCCGTTTAGTAAAGCAAGAACAATTATCAAGTTTAAGTTTGTTGCTGAAAAGGTTCTTTTTAAAAAAGAAAAAACTTCTAAAAGCAAAATCAAACGGGAAAATAAATATCCATTCGATTTATAAGACGTATAGATCCCATTGCGTGATTCTTGAATAGCTATAAATGGGAATGAAACGAACTTGACTTTTTGAAACAACAATCAGACTAAACCAGTCCATCTAATGGCATGATGTGTTATGTGAACGCACCATAATTGCTGTTTAATACAAACTGTTACGCTATTCTTTTAATTTCCATTCTAATTGAACAACTAGCGGCAAAAGAAGAAGAGGTTGTGCAGATGCGGAAAACTTTTTTTTTTTGGAGAATAGCTGAAAAACTATGTTATTGTTCGTACTAACGTCTGTTTGCTTGAAAATACAGTCAAGTCTGAAACTTCTTTAGTTAATTGTTATAGCTTTATTTACGCAAAAACACTCTCACTGTCTTTTCTCCTCTTTATATATCAGGGATGCAGATTCCACTCTTTTCTTACTTTTTTTTACGCGGGCGTTGCCATGAAGATGGTGCTAGATATTTCCTTCTGGATAAAAGGAGAAGGAAACATACATTCAGCGTGGAGGAGTAGAAACAAAAGAAAGAAACCAGGCGCTTAGCGACGTGAAGAAAGACAAAACGAAAGAAGGAAAGAGAAGGAAACTCCCTAAGGATTATTTCAAGACGGAAAGAGAATAACAAGAATTAAAGAAAAAGAAGAAAGAGAAAGGACGAAAAAGAATTACGGATTGTTTGTAAGACTTCGTACTAATGAAAGAAAAAAAAAGAAAATTTACAGAGTTGCCACATATATATATACTTGTCCTAAATTGTAAATTGATGATGATTATTCGTGTCTTCTTAAATCAGGTTTGTGACCCGAGAACTATAGAAAAGAAAACGATTCCCACCTAATACGTTCACTGTGTTATATCTGGAAACTGAACCCGTCATTTTCTGATTCTGAGGTGACAAGAGAAACTACTCATTTACATGAGACACAAGTTGCAGATTGGAGAAACAATTTGACCAGAGCAGTTTGACAAAGAACCAGCCAGTATCGTTCTAGATGCTAAGGATGCCAAACTCAATTTGTTGAAAGGATCTAAACACTTGTGAAAGAAGGCCTATTTGAGAATCACAGTTCACTATACCATTAGCTTTTTAGTCATAGTTCTGAGGGACAAGGGGGGACTTGAAAGCACGTATGAATATTGCCTCCTTCTCAATTAGAAGTTTATAAAAATTAAAGAAAAAAATGTATTAGAAAGAAAGAAATGTGTTTTGTTACTCAAATTTTAGATCTAAAATGTATTAAACACCCTTCAATCCAGAAATTTCTGCTAGATACTTGTTATCGCTATGTTACATTGCCCTAGTCAATGTTTTCACTTTCCAAACGCAGATTTGATCAACGAACTGAAACGATAATGAGTTAGCAGTAGCCATAACAACTTTCTGTGTGGATGATTGTAGACAAACTCCAGAAACGTGTGCCGTCGCACAATGGAACCAAATCTAAAAAAATGGCCAAAATACCAAAACGGTATTCAATTTGAATGAAACTTTGTAAACCGGAGCTTTTGAGGTCGCTGATCACGAATGTGAAGTCTAATATCAAAAAACGAAATGGCGGCGGACTAAAAATAAAAAAAGTACAAGATTTCATTCAATCTGAATGAAACTTTGTAAACCAGGGTATTCGAGTTTGCTGATCTCAAATCATATATAAAATCAAATCATCATCATCATATTCAGAGGTTTTCTATCCACTGCTGGATGAAGGCCTCCCCCTTTTCTTTCTACATATCTTAGTCTGCTGCTACCCTCATACATGTTGCTCCCGACAAACGCTTGATTTCATCTACCCATCTTACATTTGGACGTCGTCTCGGTCGTTTCTTTTATTTAGGAGTCCACTGTAGGACATTTGTCGTCCACCTTCCATCTGTTCGTCTAGCTAGGTAACCGGCCCATCTCCATTTCATCTTCTTCGCAGTCTTGATTACATCATCTACCTTTGTTTGTGCGCGAATCCATTCATTTTTCTTCCTTCCCTCCTGGTTATTCCAGCATGCATCTCTCCATTGCTCTTTGTGTGACTCTCAATCATTGAGTCGTTTGCGCATTCAATGTCCAAGTTTCGCAGCCGTACATCACAGGTAAGACACATTGATTATAAACTTTACGCTTCAGACACATTGGTAGTTTGCTTTTGAAAATATAGTGTAGTCTTCCAAACGAACTCCACGGCATTTTACATCTTCTATTTATTTCATCAGTCAACTTGGCATTCGATGTTTTAAACGACTAGGTAAACATACTCATCAACTATGCCTATTGTCTCTCCGTTAATCTTCACTTCCTTCTTTGCAGCATGTTGGTTATACATTACTTTGGTTTTACTTAAATTCATTTTAAGGACTATTTTCGAACTCCCGTTGCTCAGTTCTTCCATTGTGGTTTGTAGTTCTTCTGCACTTGAAGCAAACAGGACTATATCATCAGCGAACCGTAGGTGATGAAGATATTAACCATTAATTTTAATTCCAACCTCATCTCAGTTTAAATTTTGGAACACTCTCTCCAGGACTGCACAAAACAGTTTTGGAGAAATTGAATCTCCTTGCCTTACTCCTTTTTCTCAAATCAAATTATATATATATATATATATATATATATATATATATATATATAATAAAAAATAGACTAAAACAAAATATGCAGTCAAATAACTTGTTATTAAAAGTAGAAACAATATTTTTTTATTTTATACTAAGATACAAAATAATTTATTAATTAATTAGCAAAGAAAACAAAACTAATAAAAATTGTCATCAAAATAATATGAACTGCAACTTATTTACATTATTGCAACAAGAAGAAATGTCAATTTTTAATCACTTATAAAAAACAAATCAGATTATTTTGCAATATATTTGACTGGTAATTCAATTGTTTTTATTGAATGAATTAGAAATGTGTATCAGGATCATATACTACTAGTATCATCAGATTCCCTTATTTCGAGCTTACGAAAATTAACCCTGAAAAAGCTTGGATGATTTTCACTAGACGCACTGTAACTATTACGTACGCCAAATATTGTCGACAAATCAGACAACACTTCCGTAAAATCAACGGGGTGCTATACGGATTCTTCATGAGATGAAATTTAGTGTGTTTGTTAGTTTTCTATGTTACTTTTTTTCACTGAGAGAAATAAAATACTGAAAATTACAATCTATCTACCAGTTTAAGGACATAAAGACCTTTGTCGTGCAACCTACTATCAAGAATAACAGTACTCGTAGCTTAAAATGGTGAAATAATGTGAATATATTACAGTGTATATTATTTTGATGACAATTTTTGTTTTCTTTGTTAGCTAACTATTTAGTAATGTTGTATGACCACGTATTTCATTTTTCAATTTCATTCTTTTCTTATATTTTTGGTCAACAGTGTATTTAATTTTGTACAGCTTAAGATTTATATTCTATTAATTCTAAGACTTGTCTCGACGTTTATAAATCATGATCAATAGCTATTATTGTATCAAGCTCCAAGGTAATTATTCATCTTTACATAGCAACGTACAACAGATGTGACAGTGATATAATTTCCGTTCTCATATACAATCCTAAATTACGAACTACCGTGTGACATTTCGATTTAACCTTGAATCACAGAATTCTGAAATATTATAAGATCCATGTGACTTCCAGACACAATATGTCATGTGATCGCCAATAATATAATTTTCGAAGAAATGAATAAGACTTCACCTTGAACGAGTGTGACTCAATATCCTCCAACATAATGACTTAATCTCACCTTGAATAACTCTAATCTTCCCACGAGAAACAGACAATGTCCTTCCTTTCTTTCGAAAACAAACATATATAAATTTGAGTGAAACCGACTATCGAGACCGCAGAGACCTCAGAGACTTCATACGCCTCTTAGAACTTAGAACAGAACAGACAACAGACGAAACGCAGCCATCTATACACGCATATCTACAGCTGAAAATAATCTACAAAACTTACTTCAATTTGGACTTAGAATTCTTCATATTGAGTTTAAACACGATTAAACCATTAACAGAGAAAGTGATTGTTTATTTTACGAAAGTGCATATATCACATCCATCATCCATCAGCTATAAGTCATCTTAAAATTATGAAGGTACGTTGCTCACTCTAAAATTATCTAAAATGGTATTATTATTGTTTCGATGTAATTTGGTATATGGAACAAAGCTTAGCTATTCAAATCTTGTTTATTTTTATCTCAACTTAGCTTAACTTAATTTCATGTATTTGTTAATCTTATTTAGTTTGATTCATGATTCATAACGTCGTCACCAACGATATGTATTGACATCTCTTATTTACGTTTAATGTTTAGATATGTAACTTGTGTACTTCAGATACTTAGCAAGACCAATAATAAATGTCTTATTAAATGTTCTTCAGTATTTCTCGTCTCCAGCCAAATCCGATAAAGAAGGTGTATATCGCCTTTTATCTAGGTACCATGCCGGTAGCTTGGACGCGCACCATGAAGTACAGCGCCCTTGTTATAGTTTAGACCTCTCGCATACGCCCTCATCACAGTCTTAATGAACGCCGGTCTCAGGCACTTATCAGTAAACTATTTTGTATTTTAGTATGAAGTAAAACTTGTTGTTCCTACTTCTAATAACAAGCTTTTGACTGTATATTTCATTTTAGTCTAATTTTTAACGTTGTTTTTAATATTTGACTTCAGTTTCGTGATCAGCGACCTCGAAAACCCCGGTTTACAAAGTTTCATTCAGATTGAATAAAATTTTGATTTTTTAAAATTTTTAGTCCGCCATATTGGATACGCCATTTTGTTTTTTTATCCTTTGACTTCATATTCGTGATCAGCGACCTCGTAAACCCTGGTTAATAAAGTTTCATTCAGATTGAATACTGTTTTAGTATTTTGGCCCGAATTGGTGCAAAAACCGCCACAAAATGCAGATTGCATTATTCATTAGATTATAGCACAAGCTAAAAGCACCATAACATTTCGTTGCGTAACTCTGCGGAATTTATAGTTGTTTCGACATTTGAAAAAAAAATCGTAACTAATTGTTATAATTCAAACTTTCATAAAAATGTTAATATTCATATTATAAAAATTATTTTGGATATGCATAAAGTTGAGGTGACTGGAAAATAATATAAACTTTTCTTAAACTGTTTCATTTATCAGTGTTGATTAATTTTACGTTTATAAGATTAGGTTACCTGAGGGATAACAGCGTAATCTCCTTATTCTACTTACCATCCATTTCGAGGCATCAAAAATCGATTAAAATTGAACAATTTTAGACGCGTTTCAACAAACCGGTATTTCAGTGTCTTTTTTCACCTCATACTTTACTCGCTCGAGTGCCACTTTTGAATGTTAGAGGTAGACAGGTATAAGAAAATTCCCAGTTTCAATTGTAAAATCTGACACTTAAAACTTTAGTGTAACCAATGAGATGCTCAAAATTCCCTAA
>JAGDQP010012824.1:30575-48075 GCA_022664845.1 Lepisma saccharinum
TAAATTAAGTCAATCCATTTCACAAACTTACGTAATATTATTTTCTTTATGTAAATGCGAGTGACCTGGTACTCTAGCTAATCAAGTTTTTCATTGTGGAGACGCTCCTTCTTTAAAGTGACTTAGATAATACTGATAGTACTCAAATAAGTGAAACTTTATATTATAATATTCTGAATAATAATTCACAAATACTAATAGAGCTTTTTGTGTTATTAGCGTAGTAATTTTTTTAACGTAACCTTAATTATATATTTGTATGAATGAGAAAGCAATTCATACAGACTTTTTCAATGATTTCGAAGACATATTTGATGATGACGATCTGCAGTGATTGTGATGGTGGCCTTCCGAATCTTCTGAACTTAATTTCTTTGCCAGAAATTATGTTTCTATATATTTATATATTTTAACATGCAAATTGAAAGAAAATATTTTATACAATTTTGAATATTTATTTTTGATTCCATTGTTGTTACCATATCCATTGTAGTTCAATGAAAAAATAGATGGTCACTTTGTATGAGTAATTCTCATATTCTACTTGCTACAGAAGCAAATAAATATAAAACTGGGTTTTGGCTATTTCAACGTGGTACACTCTTCTGATATATCAATTTTCATTTCTAAAATATCGCTTAAGCAACAGAATATGTGAAGAATCATATATTAGTCATATAACTGGAATATTAGATATTCTATTTGTTATAATTCTGCAATTAGATTGTTATGCAGAGAACACCTAACTTAAACCTAAATTTATGCTGAGCTACGATTAGTTTCACGCCGAATAAGAAAACAGTAATAGTCAATCAAGGAGACAACTTAGGAATACTTCTCAGTTTCAAGATTCAGTCAATCTTTCTCCTTAGATGATGAGCGAGCCCCAAAGAGGATTTGCATCGTTTAGCCTAATCCTTGCCCCTCCCCCAATACACCATGCAATTATTATTTCATATTGTTCTCCTTAATACTGATTTTCTATCTTCCAAGGCAATACACCGTTTCAGTCAGTTTGCTATTTCTTTTCAAAATGACAAAAACCTTCACATGGCTGTGCTAAGTGCATTTATGACTGAAATCGAACTAATCCTTTTCTTGAGTTTCTAATTAAGTAATTTTTCAAACAGTGAAATTCCATGGGACTCCTGGTGCACGGGACGTAGGGATCATGTAATTATATTACTATAAAAGATAACCATACTTACTACGAAAGTATGGTTCTCTTTTATGTTAATATAGCACTTATTCAGAGCTGCACGTGAAGGAAAAAATGTCCCAAGCTACACTACACATTGGTATCCTAATTTCTCTTCGGTTTCACATAAAAATCTTTAATTTTCTAGCCATTTCCACGCCACCCTTAAGATTGAGTGAATTGGCAACTTTTCTTAAACGCGGTATTCTGAGAATATCTACTACAAAATTCATAGAAATGATTTGTCAATCAAATGTTGGTTCCATAAAGAGAATGAAGGAAATACAGTAGTAGACAGAAACTCAATCAGATACAAGGACGTTTGGTAAGCTTCCCTTTTATATCATTTAGTACTAATTACTTTGACTTGTCTCAATGAAATACAAACAGTTAAGTTTAAATTTCCATGAGCACCACCCGGGACATGTTCCCGACACTCCGTGAACTGAACCCTTCTCCCTCAAGTCAGTCGACCACCGCAGCCGGCGTCAGGTTAATTGACTAACATGTGCTCCCGTATTTATTAAGTACAAATGTGCTTAAATATCTGTCCTAAACTAATCTGTGTCACTAGATCACATTAACTGTGAATGTAAACAACTTAGTCAGTACTATGCTTCATGGTAACGGTTTAGGCAGTGTTCGATCTGTTATAAATTACGAAGGGGAATTGTAAAACTAGTACAGGGTAAGTCAAAATGATGTACCCGATTTCATAAATTTATTTTGTGAAATATAATGAACATATATCTGAATGTAATACATATGGTAAGAAGGGTAACTCTCAAAGTTTTTTTTCAGTCACATCACAAGTGCTCTATGTGAGCACCTCGCGTAACACGGAAGAAGAAGGGTTCAAGGAAGAAAAAGGGCCCATAAATCTTTTCAGGGGAAATGGCACAAAACACATTCACCTTGGGTGAATCAAGTTGGTGTTCCACAACTGCGTGGGGATTATCAGTTCCCCAGATCCTTACGTTGTGTCTATTCACATTCCCAGAAAGGTGAAACACCGCTTCATCACTGTAACGTAACCTTTCGGCGAACCCATCCTCTTCCATTAACGTGAGAAAATCAGCACAGAAAGACGCTCGAGCAGCATAATCAGTGTCTCTTAAGGCTTGTAGCAGTTGCAAGCGATAGGATTTCATTTGTAAACGTTTCCGCAGAATTCGCCATACAGTTTTCTGTGGCATTTCAAGTTCCCTCGCTGCCCGGTAGGTAGACTTCTGTGGACTCCGCACAAAACTGGCGCGAACACGTTCCACTGTCTCTTCCTCAGCTGAAGGACGGCCAGTCGATTTTCGCTTACAGATGCAGCCCGTATCTCTAAATTTTTCATACCACGTACGAATGGTTTTTCCAGTAGGTGGGTCTCTGCCATACTTGGTACGGAAATGCCGTTGAACACTCATCACAGAGTTGTTTACATGGTAATCCAGCACACAGAACGATTTCTGCTCTCCAGTCAGCGCCATTTTCGTTAACTGCTTCCAGCGCCGCGTAGCGGTAGACAATGCAACCACGCGGAACATAAACTAAACTCAACTAAACTTTGAACTTTTGCCTTTCCTTGCGCGTAGCTCACATTAAGATGTGTTCATTATATTTCACAAAATAAATTTATGAAATCGGGTCCATCATTTTGACTTACCCTGTATTTGCTTGTAACTTTCAACCTACTATCTGTTTAGGTAGAAATATAAAGATTTTATCCCTGGTTGGGATGATTTTCGGAATCAAATACCGGGAATGAAATCCTCACGCACCAGGGAAAACCCTCGGCATCCCCCCTGGCAAATCGAACACTGGGTTTAGGATCCCCGCTCAACAAGATGTCATATCTGCCATAAAACTCTTATATTTCAAGCGAGAGGGCTATTGGGGTAGGAGCATTTTGTTTTCTGCGATTCCCTGTAAATTTTTTACAAATTTCTGATTTTATGTAACCCACTGGAGGGTTTTGTCAGTATCTGCTTGAGCGAGTCTCTCTACCTACTAAACTTGTTTCGCTATTTTCATTTTCTGCACTGAATATGTATTAAAATTTTCTTCTTATAAATAATCAACGAATATATCTGCAATATAAACTTACACGATCGGTTTATTACCGACAATATTTTTAAGCAGTCTTTAAAATCTAATAGTAAAGATGTGACAAATTAATGTTAAGCTTTATAAATATAAATATTTGTCATTAATATAAAGTTAATATGAATATTTATGTCACTTATCCAATTTGTATGTATTCCGGATTATGACGAGGATATATTTTTCTTTCTCCATTTAAGTGGAAAATTGTGGCTTTAACATTTGATGGACAGATTAACTCCCATACTTGGCTTCGATTTTTAAATTCATTTTAAGACCTTTAGACAACTATGGTTCAGGCCATATGGATGGTAATGGGATGAATTGGCGGAATAAAGAAAGTGGGAGGAAACGGAAGCACCCCGAGAAAACCCACGCACACTGTTGGTCCACCACAAAGCCCACATGGCATGAACAGGGATCGATCCGACGACCCCTAGCACCAAAGGTGAGTACTTGGCTTCGACATAGGCCCAATCCGAGATACGTGTATAATAATTACATCTGACGGTACTAATGATGGATCTAGGGGGCGGGACGAGAGGAAATCCCCATTGGAGTTTTAAAATTCTCCAGGGAGTTTGTTATGAACCATAGCGAAAGATAAAATATTGTTCCTGAAAGTAAAGTTCCTGTTTAGCGCCACTTCTACCTCCATCCCACCCCCACACACCTCCTGAATTCTCTGCATTCAACACTGAGTGAGAAGAATACAGCGACTGGATAGTTATATTTACGTTGAACCTTTTCTAGTTCGTCCACAATATGAATTTGAATTTTTCCCTTTCTTTTTATCTTAAAAGCGTGATGATAGACAAACTTACTTGGGGCTTGTAAAATCATACATACTTTAGCTAAGATGCTAAGCATCCAATTTACTTCTGCTAATCTTCTTGTTGGATCATAATAATGTTGATATGAATGTTCATAGAGCTGTAAACAAGAAGTTAGTTCTTTGTTATGAAGATGTATTGTCAGTTAAAAGAATAATTACTTACACTGTATATACATTTTTCATGAAAGTGTAGTAGTTTTACGTCGAAAATTTGAAAGTGAATCATATTCCCGTTTCTCATATATCTACGGTATTAATAAACAACTATTTGTTCTGATTTTTATACAAGCAGAAAACATTACACAGTCTGAATAAACTAAAGTAGGCCGGACGCACCGGAACTGTTTCTCGGCAAATCAATTTGAATACAGAGTACATTTCCTTTACTCATTTTCTGTTATACATTTTATTTACTCGATACTGTATTAATGATGATGATGATAGGTGTTCTACCCCAAGGCAGGTCTTTGACCCGAAGATCCCAGGACAAGGTGAACCCATGGCGGTTTGCCATTGCCTTCCACGGGATGATGACGTCCTGAGGACGGGACCTACAGTTTAACGTGGGATTCCAACAATTTGTGTACCCACCGGGAATCGAACCCGGGAAACCTTAATTACAAGTTTAGGAGCTTAACCACTCATCCACCGGAGACACCACTGTATTAAAGGTCAATCTTTTTGCTACTTTAATTATTCTAAGTAATATTGGTTTCGACCCATACACATTTCAAATAAATGTGAAAGAAAAACTTAAAAAAAAAAAAATCCCGGAATGATTCCACTATTTCGACAGACATCCCAGACAAGCAAAATATATATTTTCGGTAGCAAATAGTCACAAAGCAACGGCAAGCCGATGTTGTTTTCTGAACTTCTTAGGCCGCTTCTTCTTCGGAACTTCTTAAGGTATATGCTTAAAATATTTTTCGCATGCAAGTCATTATCCTATTACGAAGACAAATGTAGACTTCGCCCCCCCCCCCCCCCCCCGTAGTCAACAAGTTAGGCACAGTTGGCATTTGGTCAGCGAAGGCGGGGCCGACATTTGGCTTACTGGGCTATACCTCCGGCTCCGGTCACCCCTGAAAGAAACACTGTTCAAACGCAAAGAAATAATTAAATACTCTACTTGCCCTCTGGGCCAACAGACTAAAATCCGGTTGTCGGGTCACACCCGGTCGAAAACTTGACCCGTTTCTGTTCTGCTTCCAACAGTTGGCAGTGAACGCAAGGCAGGAAACTGACTACTAGAATATAAACTGACATTTAGAACTCAAATGGTTAAGAGTTATTTTGTTTTAATCGTGCTTAGAGTCTTTTCTATAATGATTGCATTAGAAAGTAATGAAAAATTAATCGGACGTATGCAGAAATATACTTTAAATTTTCCAGACCATTCAATTAGAAAACAGTGGTTGACACCATGAAATAATCAACTGCCTTTTTCACGGGTCTGAACTGTATCATTTCTCTTTTCCACTTCAATAGGTTTTATTATAGATGGTTAAACTATTTTATTATTTGAAAAATTATTTAAATAAGAGTTTGAACTCAGAAACCCAATTTTCGTTTTTTTTTTTTTAAGAAAATTGTATACACCAGGGTGTGAACTCACGAACCCAGGCGTGAGAGTCTAGCACGCTAACCAACATACCACACAGGCTTGTTTATTCTGTTGATAAGAGGACAATATTCACTGAAAACCCATATTCAATATTCATCTCCGATCTCATAATAAAACAAGATTTTCTTGCTTCCAATCGTGATCTATTGGGTTCTACGTTTATTGCAACATCAAGCGAGTGATCCAGCCTAACCCAAACATAAGTGACCCGGCGACCTGGTACAAAACTTGACCCGAATGACCCAGTTGACCTGGTCTGGACAAGATAATTAACTGGGAATTACGGCGTCATATTTTTCGTGCCGATACTGGTCACCCCCCGAATAAAACACTGTTCAAACGTAGGAAAATAATTAAAAGTTCTGCACTTTCTTCCGGTTAACTTGGTTTTAATCGGCTCACGAGGCCAAGTCTAAACCCGGTGACCCAGTCCAAAGCTTGATCCGATTGACCGAGTGAACAGTTTTAACTCTGCTTGTAGTCACTAGCCTAAGGTCTTAACCCACATGACCACGGGGGTTGGTTCTTTTTTATCGACGGATTTGATTGATACTTATAGCGAATACATTTTAACGACTTGTAGAAATCCACATGGTTAAGAGGAGAAGTTGATTTTATTTAAGTGACCAACATACGTAATACGAGATTTTAGTTTAAATTCGAGGAAAATCAAACATTGAATATATGTGTAACATTTTGTCCGTATGGATTGTATTGTAAATAAACGCTGTGTATGCATGTCCTTTTTGTCGTATTTCTCTCTTACGATTATAATGTACGGTTTTGGACGTATTGTTGGTGTCCATCTGATGTCCAAACTTGGATCTTTTTGGGTTGACACTTTTGAAGTTGTTTTCGGCGTCCGTTGGGTGTCCACACTTAGATCATTTTGAGATGTCCAGTTTTGGATATGTTTTTCGCGTCCATTGGATGTTCCTACTTGGATCTCTTTGGGATATTCTGATGTCCATTGGATGATCTTTGGATGTCCATCGATAGATTTAGATGTAAATTGAACGTTCAGGTACCATTTTTGAACATCCCATGGACGTCCTATGCACTGTTGTGTAGTAGTTCATTTCATGCAACGTAACACGAAAACGCTTATTATGAACAAGGAAATTACTAACGTTGGTCGCTAGCTAGAAGATATTGGAATAAGACATAGACATGCGAATAGGGAACAAACTAAACAAAACACATTTAAGATTCATAACTTCTACCTACGAGACTCGAGTTAAACTTATTTTCTTCAAATTTCGTATCAAATTTCGAACACATGTCGTGACCCTTTATCATATCTTCACCAAATTTTGCATGAATACTCTTCCGCACCATTAAGAAACGACAATGGTGCTGAACGCTCCTCCAAGAACCAAAGTTGTCAGTGTTGCCAGCAAATCACTGATTCATTCACTCACGGAATAATCAACGAAACTCAGTAACTAATGTGGATAAAGTTTTAAAATTTTCGCATCCTGTCTTTCCCCGTTAAGAATGGGTTTTACGAAATTCACCCTCGTTCATAGTGTTGCTAACTTGAAAAAAAAAAAAAAAAAGCTACTTGTAAATGCTTTACATCGTTCATCATATCTACACCAAATTTTGCACAAGTACTCATCGACGCTATTACGAAAGGTGTTTTGGGTTGAACGCTCTGAAGAACCAGAGTTCTCAGTGTTGCCAACAAATCACTGACTGATTCACTCGCGGAATAATCAATGGAACTCAGTAACTAATGAGGATAAAGCTGTGAAATTTTTCATATGGTCTTTCTCATCAGTCATCACATAGAGCTCAGCTAAGAAACGAATTTATGAAATACATCCAGTTTGTCAGTTACCAATTTTAAAAACTACAATTCTTCCAAATGCTTCTACACCGTTTAACATATCTACATTAAATTTTTCAACAATACTTTTCGGCGACATTTAGAAACGGCTGTCAGGTTCAACGCTCTTTCAAGAACAAAAGTTGCCTGCTTTGCGAACAAATCACTAACTAATTTACTCACTGATTAATTAACAGAACTCTGTAATAAATATGGGCAGGCTGCGAAATTTTGCATATGGGCTATTCCCAACACGTAGAGTTCCTCTAAGAAATGACTTTATGGAACTCTTCGAGTTTGTCAGTGTTCTCAACATATATATATATATATATATATATATATATTCGCAAATGTTTCTACACCCATCATCATATCTACACTAATTGCATGCATACTCTTCGGAATATTTTGAAAAGGACTATGTGGCTGTACGCTCTGCCAAGAAGCAATTTTGTCAGTGTCGGCAACAATACACTGATTCTTTCACTAACTGAATCATCAACAAAACTCAGTAGTGGATGTCGACAGAACTGTGAGAAATTTTGCATATAAGCTTTCTCCATTACGTAGAGTTCCGCCAAGAAATAATTTTAAGAAATTCACAGCAGTTCGGCAGTGTTGTCAACTTTTTAAAAATATATTTTTTCGAATGCTTCTACACCATTCATCACATCTACACTAAGTTTTTCATAAGTACTCTTCTGTACCTTTAGAAAACGATTATGTGGTTGTACGGTTTGCCAAGAAGCCAAGTTTGCACTGTTGCTAATTCAACAGAGTCACTCACTCATTCACCGAAAATCACAGAACTCAACAATTAATGGTGATAAATGCTGTGAAATTTTGCATACGCTGGAAATAACTAAAATATGTTGAGTTTCCTTGAGATACGATTTCACGAAATGTATTCCGTTTGTTAGTGTTGCGAACTTTAAAAAATAAATTTCTTGGAAATTGTTCTATTTCTTTAATCAGTCTACACCAAATATTGTATGAATACTCTTCGCCACTTGTAGAAAACGACTGCGAGGTTGTGGTCTCCACCAAGAACCCAGGTTGTCTGTGTTGACAACCCGTCATTGATTCACTCACTTACGAAATCATCAACAGACCGTAGTAATTTATGTGGATATAAGCTGTGAAGATTTGTGCACGAAATTTTTCCATCATGTATCCCTAAGAAAGGATTTGACGAAATTCACCCCAGTTTCCAATATTGCCAACTCCATTAAACATTCAATTCTTGCAAATGTTTTTTTCTATACTACTATACTATTCATCATAGCTACATCAAATTTCCCATGAATACTCTTCGGCTCCTTTAGAAAACGACTGGTGCTAAGTACCACCCCAAGCTCCTCAGTTGTCAGTGTTGCCAACCTATGTTTAAATTTAGTTTTGGCACCATATTCTGTACCTCTCAAACACGTTTCAAGATAGTCCTACCAAACTTGGCAGGAGCCAGTGTTGACGCCTTATTATACCGATTTTTGTTTTTGCTTTTCTGACATGCATAAAACAAATTTGCTACAAATACTCATCAGCACACTACAAAAATAATTATATGGTTTAATGCCCTCCGAGAAACCACCTTTTTAATCGTTGCCAACTTATTATTTATTTTTTTGCCGTTAAGGTTTCTTGTTGATATAAAATTTATGGTTTGCATGTATGTTATTTATTCAAATCTACATGCTTGAATTAATTTCTACCAAATTTTGCATACGTGTCTCTTAGTGCTGGGGCAGGTCGTAGAGGTATTCTGAATCACCTGGGCTTTCAGTGTTGCCAACCTATTAAAGTAATAATGTATCTGCATTAGCTTGCACTAAAGAGCATGGAGCAGATTCTCCTACGGTAAGGAAACCGTTTTAGACATGGAGTTGTCAGACGCGGTTGGTTGCGTTGGAAAGGTCCGGGTTCCCTGAGCACAGCGATGATGTCAGAAATTGGGGCCGGGCCCCGAGGCCGCAGAAATGGTGTCCCGAAATTTTGGGCGCGGCTCCCTTCTATTTGCCTATTAAACATGGAGTTGTTGGACGCGGGTGGAGACATGGGAAAGATCCGGGTCCCCTGAGCACAGCGGTGATGTCAAAAATCAGGCCCGGGCCCCGAGGCCCAAGAAATGGTGTCCCGAAGTTTTGGGCTCGGGTCCCTTCTATTCACCTATTGGAGTTGTTGGCCAATTGCTCCTAACACCTGACTGTTCCGCAACCCACCAGACCATACTGCTTCCCGGGATTGCATAATGAATCAAGATAAATAAATAAAATAAATTAAGATAAAATAAAGATCATGGAGCCGATTCTTCTACGGTAGGGAAACTGTTTTAGATATGGAGTTGTTGGAAGCGGATGGTGACGTTGGAAAGGTACGAGTCCATTAGCACAACGATGATGTCAGAAATCGGGTCCGGGCCTCAAAGGCCCAGCAATGGGATCCGGAAGTTTTGGACTATGTTGAAGCCAAGTAGTTAGTTGGTGAAACTGTTACACGTTTTTAGTTTTTAATTAAAACGTATTGTTTTGCTCAGCAATTATTTTATTTTTTAAACATTTGATGGATATTTATATTTCTCGTTTATTATATAGCTGAATTGATGGTTTTATCTCGCGCAATCAGGTATTGAGTTTAAGCCAGAGCAAACGTTTGTGACACACCCCAAAACTTCAGGGCCCGATTTCTGGGGCTTCGGGGTCCGCGACCGACTTCTGACACCACCACTGTGTTCAACGGACCCGAATCTTTCTAGCGACACCACTCGCGTCCAACAACTCCATGTTTAATAGGCGAATAGAAGGGACCAGAACCCAAAATTTCGGGACTCCATTTCTGGGGCCACGGGGCCCAAGGCCCGATTTCTGCCATCTCCGCTGTGCTCAGGGGACCTGGACCTTTCCAACGCCACCATCTGCGTCCCACAACTCCATGTCTAACACGGTTTCCCTGCGTAAGAGAGGATTTTCATAGAATTTTCTCCATGCTCTTTGAGATATGTGTTCATTATGTACTTGTACACGTCAAAGAAGCACTCCGGGAGCCACAGAGGAAACAATTGTCAGTGCTTCCAATATCCTTTAATCATTCAATATTTCAAGTTGTTTCCATATCGTTGTGCTTATCCCCACAAATTTAGAAATTAGGTTCTGAGACAGGTCATGAACGTGCTCGGTGCACTGTGTTAGCGTGGAGCTGTGTTCTGACGAAGTATGCATACCAGTGCTGTTTCTTACGATAAATATGTATCAGAACTGTCATCTAGGAGTGCAAGTACAGCAATTTTATTCTGATGAGCAGTTTTCGAAAGAATTTTAAAAAGTAACCAATAAATTTCGAAACAATTAGTCTGCACATTCGAATTGTTGCATAAAATTCTACATCAAATACATCAATTTTACATTGAACTTATGTAGAGCACAAATAACTAAAGAGCATCATGTAAGGAACTACGTACGTAAATTACTTCATAATACAAGGAAAATGTAAAAATTGACATATCGTGTGTTTTGCTGTAGTAAAGTGCTATTTATTTGGCTTATTTGCTTTTCTGTGCGTTACTTTTGTGTTCGCATCTAGAAGTTACCTTGAAGGCGATGATTGTGTTCGAAAGTATATGGGACTTCTATGGAACTTCTGTGTCCTCATGGGGATGAATCGTTCGGTGTAGCTATAGAGGACTAAAGTCTTACGTCACAGCCGGTAGGTCGCCATGGTAACCCGCCATGTTACAGTCTAAACAAACAGATGTTAGCAGTAAGTTTGTGGTGTTCCTTCGATATTCAACAATTTATTGTGGTTATGTGATTCGTGTCAGAAACAAAAGAGATGCATGGCGCTTTTTTTGTTTCCAAAGGACGAAAAACAGAAAAGGAAGTGGAAGAAGACAACTACTTAAAAAAATTCACGCAATGTCATTGAACGCATTTTTTTTAACGCGTTGATGTGATTAAGAGAATAATTCATCTTAGATTCCTGAGTCCTTGATTAAATAGAAAGCGGTAACTATAACTAAGAAGCTTAAATTGAAGCTGCTGATTCGTTTATAGTTAAGAACACACACTCTGGAAAATACATGCTAAGTGCTAAAACGAAATCCTTGTACCCTATGTAGAATGGCGCAAATTGATTTACAAGAAATAGCATAAATCAAGATGCCGAAAATATTATAGTACATTTTTACATGTTTGATACAAATTTAAATTACCGGAATAAAAATTACCTTCCCACCTCAACTTCATGTATTTATTGTTCCTACTAACTTGAAGTAGAAATCTACATTAAATCTCGATCGTATATAAGCAGAAATACATGATTGAACACGACAACATTTTCTCCTATTTCAATTAGTTTCCACTCGACACCGAAATAATGGAGAATTCGAAAAAAGAAAACGCGTTCCTTCAACAACTGATTTTCTACCTCTATACCATCAAACGTTATGTTTGTTTAGACTTGGCCTCTGCTGTTGCTGAGGCAACAAACCGGATGTGGCGTCAAGACTTTAGTTCTCCATTGTGCTGAGGGGAGCCTTGTTTTGAGGTATTTGGAAATTGTGGATGTGTGTTGGTGTAGCCTGAACTGGTGAAATGCCGTGGGGCCATAGGACAGAAGGAAGCGGATTATCATATAGTAAATGCGTAATAGTGTGATAGCTGAGGCTTTAATTGCATACGAGAGTTTTATGCGGGGGTAAAAATATGGAGATATATCTACACAATAAGTACGTTTGTAGTTTTGATAATCATTCTAAATCTTTCTTCGTCCAGAGCCGCTTGCGACTCGGACCCTAGCGCTTTCACCAAATGAATTAATTCTCGGTCTATCTGCTTCTTATAAAGGAGTATGGACAAATTAAGAGCAATCTTCAGTTAATGGCCATGGAGAAACTTAATATTTAAACTTACGTGCCAGGTGGAAAACCCTACGACTACCGCGGTCGGCATCCTAGCTCAAAGCTGACAGCAGAATAACTCCAACCCTGTAACACACCTAACGGTATACCTCATGCACGCCACATTCCTGTCGATATGGTGGGTCCTTAGTTGCTCAAAACTGAAACTCAAAGCATGACAATAGATTTACACAAAATCACCTACTCTCCCCTTTTGGTCTCCGACATTAAACCTATTTAAATAGGAACTATGCACATTGAGGTCAGTCTCCTATTACGGTTTTCTTTTAGAAACAGATGATTCGTGAATACGTGTGATTCCACGGCAGCTATTCCCTTCTTACGATATTTCAAAACTCTCTTCTTTCCATCTTTATCAACTGTGGATGCCGTACCTTTCTCATTTGAGATTCGGCGAGCATCTGGAAAGAAAGAACTTCTCTACTGAGGGTGTGTTATTCTTGAAAATGTGAAAGATTGAAAGACTTACCTCGAATATTGGATTACATATTGATAAAGCTGTGGGAATCAGCTTGTGTACGCGCCCTTGTATCTCGTAGGGTACAAGATTTCTCGGGGTACAAGGTACAACCCATTATAACACCAAAGAGAACTCTTTTAAGTAATGCCAACTTTGGAAAGTAGATCGTTGCCTCTACCTTTTATCTTGAGTACAAATGCAGGACAAAGACAGGTACAGAAGTTTCCTTAACAACAAGCAAAGAACAACTTTCGCAGAACGACAACTTGAAACCAGTTAAATGAAACAGTAAAATACTGTAGGTTAGAAATTTTACTTTGTTTTAAAGAATTAAAAATAAAATTTGGTAGATGAATTGACTATTGTCTATGTATGGAAAGAAAAGAGACTATTTGTAATGTGAGAGATTACAGATACTAAAGGCATACTGACTGTATGCGGGATATTGTCTGTTAAAGATGGCTACACAGTTTGCGTCAACTTTGTGTTAATACAGTATGGCTGGAAATAAAGTACACCGAAATAAAGAACATGTACTGATGTATCGAATGTGAATTGAATTTTAATGAACAATGTTAAAGAGACAAATAGCCAGAACAATCAGCATACAAAATATTCGGTACGAATGCTCCAATTGTGCTTCGTCCAGCACCAAACATTTTCATAGCGACGCTGCAAGCTGTCAAAGATGGCCTCAATGGTGTCCCATGAAATTGAATGTATCACACGATTGATGTTCAAATTCAGTTGTTCAATATTACAATGCACTTTATAGCGATATACAAGCCACTACAACATGCCCAACAAGTAAGGATTAGGAGGGGTGATATCAGGTGAGTTGGCAAGACACGGATAACCTGTTTGCATCGAGATTGTAAGGTCTTGAAACTGATATTGCAAAAGCTGTAACTGGCAGTGTGGGTTTACTAAAATCATTGTGAGTTAAAACACAGGTTCTTTGTGATTGATCTCTTTCTTCCCACGCGCTTTTTGCGTTGACACAGCACTGACCTCCGTTTAGCGGAATTTAGCAACTAGCAACATAACCCCACTGAATGCTTTGTTAGAGGAGGTTTCCGGTGCTCTAACTCAAACAAAATAAAAAATCACACTCAATCCACAACTTCGGCCACATCTGTATGAGCAGAAATAACGCTGTTGTTACAAACACCCAGGGTCACTACGGATCGCCTTTCACTACACCTGTTGCCTACAAGAACTAAAGTCACACTGACACTGTATAGCCAGTGTGTAAAGTGAATGAGAGTTCTTACCAGAACAGTATTGTTATTGACAAAGAAAGGATTTCTATTCACGCCTATAGTCCGAAAACCTCAATAGTTATTGAGATATAATTAATTATATGGGTCAATAATTATTAATAGTTGTTAGTAGTACTATTACCTTTGCCCTTACTCGAGCTCGGGTCATGCTGTACATTCTTCATTGAAGTTCGTCTACTAGAGCTTGCTTGAATACACAAGATCGGATTTAATGTGATCCTCTCATTCATTATTCTTTTGAAGAGTAGTCTGACTGGTACAGGCAGCAGATTGGTAGAGTGATACAAGATATGTTTTCATGTTCGTCATCCTGACAGTGTGTTTTGCTATTTACCTGCAAGCTTCAGGAAGGGATAGATTGATGAAGTACGTTCTTTAATTTCTTCCCAAGTGTTACACATAAGGGCAAGGTTCCGTAAAACCTGTTGTGTTTCTGAAAATATTTTCATATGGGAAGTGAGGAAAGAGAACTAGACTTAAGCTGCTCTTAACTCTCACTGTTTGACGTGACTTGTGGCTACACTATATTTAGTTTCAGATCAAAAATTATTTATTCTTACAGAAACTCCTTTCCGGTTCTCTAATTCTTACCGCAACGCCATTCTGGTCCCATACGGCTCACTTTAAACACTCTATATAGCTCTACTTAACTTCACAAACGGCGTATAGTATTGCCAACTTTCGGTATACTTTATTTCCGGCTATCTAGAGCGGTAGTTCACACACGTATACAGGCTGCTACAGGCTTGAATGCGCAATCATGTCCTTTGAAACACTGAGATGTGTGGCGTTGCCCGTTATTAATAATGTTCGTCCGTTTGCACATGTTCTCTATACCATTGTAATAGAAGTTACTTAACGATGTCACAGAACAAGTCAGGGTATTGTTATTTTATAACATATCACACGGTGTAGAACTGTTGACTATCCGACGACTCACATCTTAGAGAAGTGTACTGTACGACGATTCCAATGTTACAGAGATGAATTATCTTCCTTTCATAATCTGCCTAAGCTAGGCCTATACTGACTGGACCTGGTAACTGGACGGCTTGGAGGTCAGTAGAGGACCACAACGATTTTATCTGCTGCTATGTTGTGCTGTGTGTTCAAGCACACCTAGCACGAGCTGGTGGCTACGTTCACGACGTGTATATTTTTGTATGGGATTAGTTTAAGTCCCACCGAGAAAATGTATCTTGGATTGTTGTGACTTAGTTTACTCTTCCGGTTATTGATTTAGAGGGGGTAAGTTTTGAATATTTCCTGGGTAGGGGAATAAATTGACAAATTACATATTTTGCTAAATATCCGGCTACAGCTCGCTCTTGCCAGAGAATCACAAGAATGATTTATTTTGATCAGAAAATATATATTGTTTATATCAGTATCCGAATTCGTTGAGCTTTTGTTTGAGATTTGCATACTCTTGTCTGATTTGAGTAGAAAGTTTTATTGGAAGTTGATTTATAATATGTTCAGATGTGTCATTGGTCTGTCGTTAGGTTATCCTGAGCCTTATTTGGGCAGGAAAAGCGTAGCTGACACACCACACACACTAAAGCGAAAAGTTCTGGAAAACTAACCATGTAAGAATAGTAAGCTGAAGAAGACATTTTGGAAGACACTGTCCATGATATTCATATTTATGTTGAACTACTCGCTCATATGCAGTAATTATGGTGTAGTACGGTTTTTATACAATCTTGATTTTTTAATTATTTTTTATTTTTTTTTATGCTTTGTTTAATGACTGACTATGATACACTCACGTTCACAAACTCTGGCAGATGAAAAAATGTTTGTAAGTCCTAAAGCTGCACAATTTGGCAAGACATTTTAAATATGTGGTAGGCATTTTAAATATGTGTCAAAAGTTAGTTCGGTATCGCCACACTGTACACACAACTTAATACACATAGAAACTGTACCCATCCGCCATTATTTGTGATTGTGTGAACATAAAAATAAATAACTTGCATGTTATAACAACATAAGTGCCTGACTTAATGATGTTTACATTGAGATCATGATACGTAATGTCATGTACGATGAACAAACATTTATTTGAAACCTGAATATAATATTCAAAGCAAGATTGAATAACGAAATTATTCTCTTTGGGGAAATGGTGGATTGAGCTCGTAAATTATGCACATTGTTTTCTTGGAAGCACTTAGAAATTGCACGAAGCTTGATTTATTACAGCAAACGCAAATTATTGATGTATAGAGAACAAGTACGGCTGAACACGTACAATGAATGCAAAATATTTCAAATCGTACTCTTCTTTCACAGCTGGAAAGATTTTTTGTGGCTAAAAATGGAAATTTTATTTCTTTCACACTGGCAACACTGAAATATGGCGATTCTACAGACTTCCACGAAAGGCAGTTCGTCCGCATTTCTCTCTGTTTGTGTTTTTCCCTTTCTAACTTCTACCAGGATACAAGCAAGAGAGAGAGAGAGATAAAAATAACGAAAAAATGAAAGAAGACAGGCATGCAGAGAGGGAAAGAGAGGGAGTAGAAAAAGTAAGCGAGATGCTAAACGCGTAACCATAGCAACGAATAATAATTACACGCTGTATGGTAGTAGTGGCGAGTAAATTGGTATGAAGCAGGACAGTAGTCCTTTTTTTGTGTGTAGAGAAGGATGAAGAGGGAGAAAAGAGTACTAAGCAGAAGAGGGAGGATGCGAAAGGAAGAGGAGAGAGAGATAGAGAGACCAAGTTGTTACACAATAGATCTATTCTCCTTTTACAGTCGCTGTTCACACAGGCAGCAAAATTCACAAAACTAATTCAAGGGATCTGTAAAAGCGACAGAATAGCTAGTAAAAACTTCTGTTGAACACGAATAAAATTACTACTAAAAACTAAAATGTTCCAGCATTTTATAATAATAATAATAATCTCCAGTCAATATTAAAGTGAATATACTGCTATTATTGATCAGCATTCTAGTCAAGTACATAAATATGTCCAAAAAAGTCACTAGGAGCGGAGAACAGCAAGAAGGCAAGGGAAACAATCAAAGAGGTCCTCAGCGTTGATGGAATTATGGTTGCGGTTGCAGAGCAAAGAAAACTCTCATGAGCGATCAAGTAAAGCAAGTACGCTGTTTGTAATTTTATTAAATGCCAAGTGGCTACCTGAAATCAGCACTGCTTGAAGATGTTTCCCAATCGTCCCAACAAAGAAAATACTTTTCTTGCTTTAATTTTTAGCATACCAAAATTTTATCTGACTTTAAAAAAATCCC
>JAGDQP010012825.1:1073-37652 GCA_022664845.1 Lepisma saccharinum
ACTTTCTTCCCTGAAAGTTTGAACTCTCTAGGCTTGAATTTGTAGGAGTAGCATTGAAATTTCGTGCAACGATAAAAATACATTAGACATATACAGAGGTAGTGCTGTTGTTGGAGATCGTAGTTTTACATTAACTTTAAAAATAAAGTATGCATTAAAGTGGAGTTTAGCGTTTGATAGTTGCTTTATATCAATACGGTGCATATAACGAGTTAAAATGTGATATTATCAGTTCTTTAGTGGTATATCTTTAATGGCACTACGACGACGGTTTATTGAATATTTCAACATGAAGTCAAGTTATGAGTCACAAAACGTCAGCACTGCCAGAAGCATGTTATACAGAAACAAGAGTTTATGTCGAAATCGACGATTTCGAGGCCCCGCAAAGAAAAAAAAATGTTAAGGAGATATGGCAAATATGTGCAGGTTGTTACAGGTGTTGTAATAATAATAATACTCGACGATATCAAACCTCCTGCTGAATACTTCTTTTGCCACCGACTAACTTCTTACACACGAGCATGAGATCTTTACTGCGTTGATCAGGGTCATAAATCCTTCTCGAAGTGATGTCATAAGAAGCTGAAGTGCCTACTTGAAAAAACAGGCTTAATGCACGATAGGTGAGGCGAAACCCAACTATATAATAAAATCTGGCCTAGGGTAGCGAAGAGCTACTCTAGCAGACTTTGTTAGAATCGTCGAATAATAAAAGATTGGTATAAATGCACGAAGCAATTTTATTTATAAATATAGTATTTATTTATATAGTATAATAGCTTGGCTAGTTAACTATTGCTACCCAAATCTTTACTTAGTTTTCGCTCAGACTATTTGAGACTTACTCTGAATTGCCTAGTCTCCATTTTATATTAATTTCCATGTATAAAAAGACATTTACAATTCAGTTTCTTAGGTTGACATAGATTACATTTTCGACTGACCTCTATCGAGCATATTTAGATATATATTCATTTGGATTGCAAACAAAAGACTAGAGCCAAAAGAAGGAAAATAGATTTTGAACATCCCTATCACTTTTACAAACTTGTACGTGTTTAAATGTTGGATCTTTTTACAAGTTTTGTATTGATAAACATGTCATTTAGTCATATACATTATTTATTATAATTTAGATTATTTATAACAAATATCTTTGTATTTTATCTCGTTGCTTCAATAACAGGGTTGCTTGGGTTTGTCATCCCCAGCTTGCCAGTTAACATACATAAGGTTAAAGTAATTACTAGTTCCAAATTTAGATTTAAATCATAAAAACCCGTTACATAAGTCGAGCATAACATATCAATTCAATATAAAATAATACGTGCAAATTTCACTTCGTTACTGGATGCCTTTTGGATACTACCCCGAATTCGAATCATGAGCCTAACACAACCTAACATAATATATACTGATAGCATAGCTGATTTGTTTTTTATCCATTTTCATTTCAATAAGATCACAGGGCTGGCTTTCATATAACCTTCCGTACTCAAATAAATAAGTACTTGTTGTATCGAACAGTACAAGCTCATACATCATATATGAGGTTACTGTGTCAAGGTGTACAAAATTTCATACCTGTAGCTTGAAGCATATTCGAGTTGTGGATCCCTGAAATCTGCGTATTTTAGGCTCACTGATTCACTCACTCACTCACCGACTCATCATATTGTTTAGGGCGTTCGAAATAAGCTAGAAACATGAAATTTGGTATGAAGGTGGAAGTTGATAAGTAGGTAAAGGTAAAATTCAGACTTATTGAAAGAGTCGCCATCTTGGATTCAAAATGTAAAATTTCAAAGAATACCCAGCCTAAACGGCTGGAGCTACAAAAATGAAATTTGGTATGAAGGTACATCATAACTAGTAGGTTATGAAAACATTACAAAATGTCTCTGGTATGAAGGAATACCATCACGAGTAGGTCACGACAATATAAGAAAACGTTAACAAATCGTCATCATTAGTCCAAAATTGCCGCCCAAAACCCATTTTCCAAACCACTGAAGCTAGAGAAACGAAATTTGGTATAAAGGTGTACCATCACGAGTAGGTTACAAAAAATCAAACAGATCTCCCCTATGGGGGCAATCTGCACCATGGGCGCAGCCCCCTTCCCGAGTCTGGTTACGATAAAGGGAGCACAGCCCCCGAAAACTCCCCAAGTAGGGGCGCATCCCGCCACGGGGGTATGGGGCCAGCGTCCCCAGTGTGAGAAATCCGAACAAAAACACCAGAGATGCAAAAAGAGTTCAGCCAAGTTCCTTGGCAACAGCATGTAAGAGGGACACTGGAAGTTGGCCCGAGGTGGCAAGGTTCATGATGTTCGAGGTTTACGGTTGGTGGTGGTGGCCATGATGGGTTTTAGGACCACCACCAGCCTTGTGGTTTGAAGATTATCAACCTTGCCAACTCGCGCCAACTTCGAGTGTTCCTCTTACATGCAGTCACCAAGGAACTTGGCTCAACCATCCTCCATTTCACCACTTTTTAGGACTGACGAACTTGGCTGAACATTTTGCACCTCTGGTGCTTTTGCTCCGATTTGGCATTCCCAGTGATAAAAGCTAACATGAATTTTATGGGCGTTAACAACACTATGGCTTACGCCCGTCACGATACGGGGAAGCCCCTTATCTTTGTCACGTCTAAATTTAGCTTTTAAGAATAAAACAATAAAATCATATAGAAGCTGAAGATGGAAAAGTTCTTCAGAAACAACTTACTGGTGTAAATGGCCAGTATAACGAATAATAAGAACTAAAGATGTATAGGGTCCTTAGTATCACAAGTTAAAAACAAGAAGGTTGTAAATGGGCCCTCGCAAGATAGAAGAATAATACAACATAAAACTTAACAGCTAATGGGCATGATCATCTCAAATGGACGGAGACAGACCTGTATCTCGAATATATATAAAAAGTCTCCGCAACATACCTGGTTTATCCCCTAACAATGACGCCATGTCATTGTAGATATTGTAACGTTGTCTGAGATTATTATATCCTGGACAATCTAAAAGAACGTGACGAATACTTAAAAACTACATTGCAATTATTACAGTGCGGCGGATCCAAACGTCGCAAGAGATATCCATACTGTGTCAGGCGACTGTGTCCTATACGTAGGTAACACAGAAGTACTTCTTCACGCCTACTACCTCGGCATGATGATTTCGATGGAGCAACAGTTGCCTTAATTTCTTTAAATTTATTAACAGCAACGTCATCCCATCGTCGCTGCCATTCGTTCCACGTAACCTGTCTATAATTCCACAGTGATGACTAACATTGTGAATCACCTAGCATGTTCCCAACGTGATATCTAGTTTATTTTTTTTCTAAATAAATGAAAATAGGTTTATTGTATATTTGCTATGCTCCTAGTGATGGTAAACATTCTGCGTGAAGCACGTAACTCAATGCTGCAAACTGTGAATATTCTTCCAAATTTCAAGCTACATCTGATGATTTTCCAAGTTTAACCTGATACAATACTTCCAGTTTGAAATTCTATCTTATATGCTTCATAATGTTACTGGTCACTGGGGAATACCAAATATTCAACAAACCGTCGTAGTGCCATTAAAAATATACCAGGTTTGCAACACTAAAAGCTGATAATAATATATTTTAACTCACTATATGCACCGTATTGATATAAATCAATTATCAAACGCTAAATTCTACTTTAATGCATACTTTATGATTTACCGGTAAATATTTTTATTTAACGTTGTACGTAAAAGCAGACGATTTTGGGCTGGAAATTGAAACCCATGTATCTCGATAACGAAGCGAAATTCGACAAATGACAAGGATACTTTTTTTTCCTGTTTTGGTGTGAGGAATTAATCTCCGAAGTTGGACTGTCGAATTCCGTTTGTGTGTTCGAAATAATAATAAACTTTGGGCTCCAAATATGAACTCCTGTATCTAAAAAGTGAAGCGGAATTCGACAATGACAAAGATATATTTTCCTTTGTTGTGGTATCAAGAATTCATCTGCGAAGTTTGGCTGTCGAATTCGGTTTGTGCTCCAAACGACCACAAAATTCAAATTTAGGTTTTTCAAGAAACAACTTATTCTCAATTAGTTATGCAATTTGGCAGCTAATTTTTATGTAATTTTACCGTTAAGATCATTTCCCAATGGTTATAAAATTTTCTGCTTTCGGAGCGCAATTCACGATAGTGTAATTCTTTGCAATCGGCCAACAGTTTATATTGAATGTAGAAAATTCTACAAATCTCTCATTTGTAATTTTTTTATGATCACTTGAATTTATTTTAAGGCCTTTAGGCATCTCAGGCTCAGGCCGGGACAGGGTGCAGGAACGGATGTTGGAAAGTAGACGACCAGGACCTATTCTGTAGGCACCATCCTAGCATCTGCCTGCTATGACTGAGGAAAAACCCTGAAAAAAGCTCACACAGGAAGGTCCGAGGACCTTCCGAATGCTAAGCCAGCGCTGTACCAGGGTCGCTCGCTTTTAAATGATCATACTTATTCTTAAAAGAATTTACTAAAACAAACATTCTTGGTATTTTTAAACCACTAACTTCAGTATATTAATACAGTTTAGAAGTTCGCAGGAGAATTTCTAACATAAAAACAAGAAGAAAAAAAAGTTATTCTGCTCATGTGCTGTATTTAGCTTTCTATTCCACATACAGAGTGTCCCAAAAGTTATGCAACCCAGTCCTGCATAGTACGTAACTACTACATAAAAACAGACAGAGACACCGGTCTTGTTCTGAAATATAGCCATGTATAGTATATTGAAAATTAACCAACGAAATATCAATCATCATTCAGGCAGGCATTGTTGTAAAAATGTTGGCAGAGTCGGATTTATCCCATTTATTTATTTATGTTACTGATTACAAATTTCTCGATGTCTGCATGGCTGCTCATCGAATGAGAAAAAATCCTTATGAACTTTGTGTCGGGGTATTGGTTGTGTTCTCCGTATTACAATACACCACGGCAACATTATTAGTGATGAGTAACCCTGGAGGATGTGTTTTATCTCTACCTATCTCTCTACGTAATTTTCGAAAAACGACTAAGCTGAAAATGTCCCGAAATATTTGACAACTTTACTATACCTGGCAACCCTGAGAAATTAGTTCTACACTTCATTAATTTTCATGTAATGAGCAACAGACAATCAGAGCTCGCATTTTAAATTTCAGAGTTTCCGGGTGTAATTTATCAAAATTTTATGCACATTTTTAACACAGGCCTTTTTCGTTGAAAATGATATAGTGAGGGAGACAAAAGTAATATACATTCCCCAATGTCACTCCCCGCCAACAGTGTTCCCAGTATTGGAAAATCTACATCTTCAGAAAACACCACTCTCAAAGCTTACAAGGTTATAGGTACGGAATTTCTTACTCATATCGGTGAGCAGCCTATGCAGGCTATCTAGTGACAATGAGAAATTATGCAATCAGCAATAGAAATGGGTTTAGTGCAAGAATGTATACAACTTGAGGGGAAAAAATCAGACTCTGGCAACAATTTTTACAACCATGCCTGGGTGTGGTCGATGTTTCGTTGGTTAATATATTAATTTCTCAATATACAGGGCTAAATTCCAGCGTAGAACAGATGTCTGTGTTTTAGTTGTAATGTACAACAAGAGGCCTCTTAAATAATATTCTGTATCTACCTATCACTTATATAGTCTATATGCCTAACACTTGCACAATGGACCAAAGGGGAACCCTGTACTAACCTAAGCCACGGCTAAGGTCGCGGGATGAACCGAATTACGATGCTGGAAAGGAATAATTAAATGAGTACAAGAAAAATAGAAAATACAAAAAGAATAGCGGTACTGAGCGCTACTACCAGTCTCATTTCTTAAACAGTATAAGTCTAGGAATGGGTAGTAGAGGAGGTAGGTGATACTAAGAATAAAGTTCAAAGAGCAGTTATGATAAACCATATAAAAGGTAAAGACCAATAAAGGATCAGAGAATCAATAATAATGACAAGAGGGTTATTGGCGGACTGCTTGTCCGAAGAAAGGACACACTAAGCAAGACAGCTTGATGTGGTTCGGGCCGAGGACATCTCAGCTCTGGGGCTGCTGCTTCGATATTTTATACCCTCGATCGGCGCTCGGATGTCTTCGGTTCGTGACGTTATACGAGTTTACCTATTTGCACAATTTAGTCTTATTCACATATACACGTACCACTGAGTCCTGGTAAATAGAATTTTACGATGCAACGGTGCGCACTAGATATCTGAAAAAATCATATAAACCAACAGTGCGTACAGGACGTCTCAAAATTAAGTAATCAAATTAAAATAATACAAACTTCAGACTGTTTTCTTAGTAATGAACAATTGTAACTGACGAACAATAAGCAAATTGAGAGATCCGTTACATAGTTTAGTAGTTACGTACTATGAAAAGGCAGGATAGAATAGAATAGAAATGTATTCGTCTGTGTAGTACATTCAGGTCGGACACTCGGTAAATGACATAACAATGATTCAAGCCAGAAACTGACTTACCTGTTGTTGAAATTGCGGAAGTTTGCACTGGTGTTATTGATGGAGGTGCCGACACAACTACTGCCCCAGCTCCAGATGGCGCAGGTGTGGGTCCCGCTGCGGGTGGAATCCCTGGTCCTGGCCCAGGTCCAGGAGGTGCCGGGGCGGCGCCAGGCATTGGTGGTCCTGAATATCCTGGCATTCCAAATCCAGGAGGTGGAACATTAAATGGAGGTGGTGGCATTCCTGGTGGAGGAAGCCTTATGTCCCCAGGAGGCGGCATCGGTGGTCCTCCCGGAGGCATAAATCCAGGGGGAGGCATTCCTTGTGGTGGCATATGTGGTGGAGGAAGACCAAATGGTGGGGGCGGTCCACCAGGGCCTGGAGGGTGTGGTGGCCTCGGAGGACCCGGTGGCATTGGAGGGCCTGCAGGCATACCTCCAGGTGGGTATCCTCGAGGAGGATGATGACTGACCTGAAAAAGAAGAGATATATATTCATTTAAACAGTGAGAATTGAGAATTATTTTCAAGCAGTATCACCCTATTAAATTATGATAAGGATCCACAACTCCTTATCATAATAAAAAACAATGAAGCGAGAAAACATACGAGTTTAACGAAGAGCTGTTAAATTTCAGATTGTTTGTTGTACACGCTATATCCCAAAAATGTCTTCGTGCTCTTAACCGAAAGGGAGTTTTCGAAATATTTCAAATTTTATTCCAGTTGTGTATTGTGCCTCTGCATTTTATTAAATAAAGCACTTCTTCCCTAATTAACTTTATAATTATATTTGCCCTTTTCTAATTTGAACGTTATTTAAATTTAAAAGAAGATAAAATGCAGACAGTCTGACTTTTATAGTTAAGAAAACATAAAAAAGGCTGCTGATGTCTAGAAAACAATACCAAGCGTGCTACATGAAGGGACAATTATATATTAAATGAAGCTTTTATTTGGCAATGTTCAGCAGTAGAAAAAGTTTCAAAAATAAATAACGGACATTCCAGGTTTCTGCAAATTCACTAAAACCAAGATATAGTTTCTGTACAAATTATAATGAAATCATTCCCACTACAAACATTCATTAAAGGACGGTAAATCACTATTTTCATCGAAGTCATCTACCCAACTTTCAATAAAGTAGGTGCAACGTTCTCATTTTCGCTCTTATACAACCTCGACGAAGGTGCTCTGTTGCCTAGAGTGAGAAGTATCTTCTACTATTCCATGATTTACAAAGAAATAGGGAAAAAATTAAACATAATTGAATGAGAACATACTATTACATGGCAGAGAGAAGCAAAATTGTCGTTGAATTATATTTCACTTTTCTGCCAAGGCCACAAGATGATGTTGGTTTGTTAAACGCCAAGAACAGTTTGAACCAGTTATTGATGATAAACTTTGCTTGAAAACGACTTGAGGTTAAATAGAAAACACAAAATGTTTTCTATTAACAGGGTCCGTGCACAGCTACACATATAATAGCTATGATATACATGTAATAACCGTTTCCAAATTAAATCAATGACCTTCCTAAATATATCGTACAGGCAAAAATGAGTCAAATATATGGTTGAAATAAGAAGTGGATAGGAAGTTACTTATTTGTGTCATATCACGTAAAATTCTCTTTTCGATAAAACAACAAGCATGATCTTGAATTCAGTATTCGTGGAATTACTCGTTGTCATGAGCTCTACGTAATTACCACGTATTCAGACTGACCTCAGAGTAAAAACTTTGCCATTTATTAGGCGTTTCTAAGAAAATAAATATTTGTTTAATTCTTAATTAGCAAGTCTAATTTACGCAGCTATCCAACCCACATTTTCGACACTGCTTAAATTTAGATAAGTGTTAACACGCCAGTTGGGAAACAGCCACAGACGAAGAAGGATAAGATCCGAGTATATGAAAAAAGATCTAAACTTTCTTTTTTTTTTAAAAAAAAAAAAAGTACAAAACTGTCATTGTTTAGAAAATTTTAATTACTACAATATTTTAATTGCTAACTATACTACAATTTCAAAAGATGGGAAAATTTCCAGTGCGGAAGTAGTTTTAATAGCTTAGTAGTTATAACATTATTTCATACCTAATCTACGCCAACCTACAATATCATCATCTAACTCTTTACCACACATTTACTCACGGTTGGTCCAAATTTTACCGATGTAGCACTTAGCTTAACCAAAATTATAATTAAATCAAGTAATAATAATATCAATCTAATACGTGTAATGTTATACAAACTCTCCAAATCACACTAAACACGCCTAAACTCGTCCAAGTACATCTAAACATGCTCAATGAAGCGGAAAGGCTGTTCTATTTTTTTGCTACATTGTAAGGAACTACTAATGCAAGGAAGAATCACTGTGTTTTCACATCAGGTTCCCGAATTTCATCATAAAATGTCCACATCACTTCACTCTATGAGGTAACAGTAGTTCATTCGGAATTACACTGGGAATTAAAGTCAAATCAGGTTTTATACTCGTAAAACAAACCAGCACACAAAAAAGCAACACCTTGCAAATAAGCATTATTGGTAACAATAATTTTAGAAAAATGATTTACTTGAAGGTATAATAGATGACCTATGTCAACAATAAAACACTACCATGCAAACAATTTACGGTTTCCACGGAAATTATTTCTGTTTTTACCATCAGTGTTGAATATTCATACTCCTAACAAGGCATTTTTCTATCTCCGATAAAATGATGGCTAATAACACTAACTTTAACATACGCGACGCGACATCGTTCTCTATTTTTTAGCAGACCCAAGCGGGTCAGCGTCTAACTGGCCGAATTCTGTGGAGAGAAAACACAAACTTGCTAGTCCCTAACGAGCTTCCGCTACCATCCACCAGCAATTACAGAAGGACTCTAGATGAGTACGAATGGAATTTAAGGAACATGATTTTTGCTTTGAAACGACTGATCACTTAATAAAGAGGCTTGAATTGGAGATGGCCGTTCTGGAAGAGGAGGTCGAACTTCAGACCATTGCATTCACACGAAGGAGATTTCATAACCTACCTAATTCTTAATGCTCTTCCTGAAAGCGCAAGAGGAACGCTAGAGGCCAAAAGGAAAATGGAGAGAGGAAAAAGGCAAACTAAAAAGGAGACACAAACAACTCATTGGAGTTTTGTATGATTATTTAGTCCGTGTCATGACTTTAGATGGAAGTTACAGCAACATGGACGATGAAGTTGAGGCTATCAAAGTGACAGAAACAAAAGAAGTACCTGTGTGTGTAAGGGTCCCTGGCGCGAGATAATTTCTCCGTAAACCCGAGCGAATGTGAGGATCTCTGGTGTGAAATAAGTGCAAATAAAAGGTACTTCTCACGCGAACGTTTTTCTTTGATAGCATCAAACAATTACTTCCGTCACTTTTGCTCTTTCATCTAAATGGATGCCATTGTCTAAATAATTAACAGACTTGTATGCGTTCTATGTGTTTCCTTTTAGTGTGTTCAATTAATTCCATCTCCATTTTAACTTTAACACCTTTCGTTGTGCTTCAGAAGGATCAGTTAATTTAACTGGTAGCTACCGAAAGAACCTTTTGTGAAATGAATTGTCTCAAGTTTTACCTCTTTTTCAACAATGCTTCTTCAAATCTAGTAATGCAAATTTCGTAATCAGTTAATTTGTCTTTTATAGCAGGAATCAGATCCCTTAATTCCATTTCCTGTTCATCAGGTCTTCTAATGGAATTACTGGTAGATGGTAGGGACTGGTCATCGGGGACTAGCGACTTTGTGGGCTGTTTCCACTCTATTCCTCCAGGAGTGGAAAAAAAAATCGATTCTTTTGAGAACCCCTTTCCCCGCAAGGAAAGAAAGTAGTTCTTTTTAGAGCCACTAGAACTCTTACATGTAAACGGTCTTTTTTAAGGCCCCCGGAAACTTTCATAAAGGAAAGGAAGTGGCTCTCTTCTGGGCCCCACAACCTTTCCAAAAGGAAAGAAACTGGATCTTCTCATGGCCCCCATAAAATTTTGAATCACTCCAAGATCGTCAACATGCACTACCAAGTTTTCTGAAAAAGATGAGAATCAGCGTCACGAAGAAACTTTCAATAAGCTCTTAAAGAAGCGAAGAAGAAAGTGGTTGACTGGAGTTCGAATCCCATTTCAACGATAAAAATTCCTTTCGGCAGGCCTACAGGCTGAAGTAGATTTCGAAGTGTTTTTGAATGAATTTATTGAGGTAAGTGAAGAATAAAAACATTTTAAGTAAATATACTTTTATCGTTTTATTTTCATTATAAAATTATAAATACGGTAACTAATTACCCTAATAGGTTAACTAATTACCGTGCAAACCTTTTGTTATTATAACTAAATGCAGTGACATTCCAATTGAAATTAACAGGCCCAATGAAACACGACACCTTATATACCCATAACGAAATATGAGCGCTATCGAGACACTAGTTATTGATTTATAGATTAATCAAGAGCTTTTCAACGTTACCCCACAAGACATGGTTTAAAAATTTCGAATTTCCATCCCCACCCTCACTCGTTCCCCCACAACCCCTGAATCATTGGTGTCACCGTATACTTCTTAGGGAGTACTATAATTTATGCAGACAAAGTTTCCCTATAAACTCCATAGGGGCTGATACATAATTTGTTCACAATATCAACCCCCCTCCCCCGACCACCCCCTTGGGCCGATTTTGCTCATTAACAAACTTAGCCGAGTTATTAAGTATGAAACAACTTAATAAAATTTGGTTCAAATATCTTCAAAATTATGGCCGCTAGCGTGTAAATATATACATGACATGGTACCGATATCAATAGGTAGATTTTTCTTCGAAATCTACCTAAAAAAAGGCGCCAAGGAGATACAAGGGTCCGGAAGAGTAATCAATTATTGATACAGTTGATACTGCAGCAAAGCATATTACGCTATTGTACAAGGTAACTGAAAAAAGCTTTTGCCGTTCTAGAGCATAGATAAACAAATACTTTCAGTTACTTCAACTCGAAGTTGGCTGTTACTGCCATGGTGTCTGAAAAGGCATTCTGAAGGTTTTGGTTGATCATGCAACATTGATCTGTTTACCATAACAATATTAGATTTTCAAGTCAATTTGTGATGTTCATGTTGTGTTACGTAGAACAGGTCGCTGAGAGAAATGAAATTATGTGAAACCGAAGGAACTTGTGTCGTGTCTATTTCCACAATCAAATTGACAAGTTTTGAAGTACTGAATTATAATTAAATAATCTATGGGCTTATCAAATAAGTAACGTCGTATGTGCGATGACCGCTGCAACAGAACCATCTGACGAGCGAATAGTGAAGTAGACGGCACGTGCCATAGCTGAGTCATATAAGCCACTTGACTGTGCAGGAGTGTGTAGAAGGAGAACGGTCTACTTCACGTTTTGCAAGTGTGACTTGTGTATGATCATGGTAGTGTCGGAGGACCACATACTAAATGAGTGTCACTAGGGATATACAGTGGAGCAGCACGAAACATGAATGTCGTATATGGTCAGAGTCAGTGGATGTGCGAGTGTCAGCGGTTTCGGTCTGGGGACACCAGCCTCACCGATAAGCCACGAGAAGGGAGATCTGCTGCTGGACAGCGATGCCCTGCGAGCGAGCAGCGGTGGAGGCAAATCCAATGCAAATTGTTGAAGAACTGACCAGCGAACTTCATTTCACTCATTCGACCATTCATCGCCATCTGCAGCACCTTGGGTACGAGTCGAAACTCGAGAAATGGGTACTCTATGCATTAACGCCTTAGCAGAAGTAGCACCGAGTTGACACGTGCAGTTCCCTACTCATCCGTCGCAGACGTGAGCCACTTCTGAACAGAATGGTGACAGGGGATGAAAAGTGGGTCCTCTACCATAACATTACACGCAAACGGCAGTGGCTACCTAAAGGGGGGGGGGGGGGGGGGGGCAGGAATTTCCCAAAACAGGATCTCCACCCCTGCAAAGTGTTATTGAGTGTTTGGTGGGATAATCCATTTTGAGCTCTTGCCACATAACCAGACCATTAATACAGCAGCTTGAACGCCTACAGACTGCATTGTTGGAGAAACGTCTTGCTCTGGTTAATCGCAGGAGGTGCTCATCCACAGTGATAACGCGCACCCACACACGGCAAGAAAGACCTGTGCTAAGATCGAGGAATGTGACTGGGAGAACTCCCCCATCCGGCGTTTTCACCGAACTTGAAAGAGACTACTGTCCTTTCTGCAGCCTGCAAAGCCACCTTTCCGGGAAAACAATGCAAAATGAGGATGACGTGCGACGAACAGCGGTTCAGTTCTTTGCTTCCAAAACCGGTGACTTCTTTCAGCACGGGATTCAACACCTGGTTGACAGACGGCAGAGTGGTGTGGAGTCCGATGGAGACTATTTTCCTGACTAACGGTAGTATTCCAGGTAAGTTATCGTTCTTTTCCTCGCTGTGCAAATTACGACATTACTTATGGGAGAAGTTGATAGTTTTTGTAACAGGTTTCAGAGCGACTCGTACTTATAAAGCAAAATAAAATAATGTTTTCAATCTATTTGAGCTTGCATATCATCAAAAATTCCTGCGTAAGTCGTCTTCAGGTCCACCAGGTAAATCCCAAAATCGCTTTTTTTCTCAGAACCTGGATAGTTCTTGACGCAAAACTTCGAACAAGCTAATCATGAAGGGCCGAAGTCAAAAATTACTAAAATGAAGAGTGCTCTTACTCTTCAAAATGATGCTTCTAGCCTCCTCAACTGGTGCGCGTCTTGGAAACTAAACCTAAACCTTGAAAAATGTGCTTCTCTCACGCTTTCGCTAAAAAAAAGGAACCTATCAACTACGACTACAAAACTGGAAATAGTAACATAAACTCAGTTCCCCCCCTTCAGAGATCTTGGCGTTATTACTGACAGTAAACTTACTTTTGCTGAACACATTAATATCATATCTCGTACTGCTATGAGAAAACTGGGTCTTCTTTACCGCTTCACGGACATTAAAAATCCTCATTCCCTAAGTTTGTTCTATAAATCATACGTTGCCCCCACTATTGAATACTGTTCTCCTATTTGGTCAATGGCCTGCCCTACTCATTTAAATAAATTAAACTCCGTAATATTTTTTTTTCTTGCCATTGTATCTAACAGAGTACCTCATCTCCGCACACTTCTAAAAAATGATATACTAAAATGTCTCAATATCAAACCACCGCAGGTAAGAAACAAAACTTCAGACCTTATATTACTGCACAAACTTGTCAATGGTCATGTTTCTTGTGAAAAGCTGCTTGATGAAATAAACTTTCGTATACCCTGCAGAACAACACGCTCAAGTGATCTTTTCTACACCCGAACAGTGAGGGTAAATGTTGTACAAAGGTCCCTCCTAAATAGGATTGTCAGCACGTACAATCATCTTCCAAATAACGTTGACATATTTGTAAATGAATCAACTTTCAGAACAAGTATAAACAGACTATCTCTCTAACATTTTTTTTTTTTCCTTTTTGTTTGCTGTTCTTTTATTGTTGTGTTATGTTTACTGTTAATGTTTTCAGTGTAAAATGGCAAATTGTGCTGTATCTGAAACCTTCTGTAAATAAATTAATAGCCCATGCAAAATAGGGTTGTATGTGTTCACTTCTTTCTAAGGTGCGACTGCACATTTTAAACAAAGACTGTACAGCTTTACACCAACTGAGCATACTTTATACTGTATATTTTATTTGTAGCAGCATTTAAAAACGTCAAGTGTTTAATTCAAAACGTTACTTCATTTTTATTTCTTGATTCCTTCGATATCACAACATACAATAAACCTGTGTATATTTTACCAGCTAAGCCTTTATAGTTCTAACAAATCAAATACAAATCTATTTGCCCCAAAGTATTTCCCCGTCAATACAAAATAGGTACTAAAGTTATTCCACACACTTAATACATGCCGTAAGAGAATTAACCACGATCATACCATCACAATTAAGGACACTTTTTTCGACAACGTACGATGACTAGATAGAGAGAAGGAACTAACAAACTTTTTATCTTTAAAAATGCTTGCGGTTGCGCCTGGTGTTAGCAATGCGTGTATTACAGCACCTAAACACACTGAATTGCATACAATCAATTCCAGACATCATGCGAAACGACAAGTGTGATTCTTGCGATTAGAGTCTCGTAAATGAACTACATACCAAGCGGCCGTGGCTCTGTTGGTAGAACACTGAGTTTGCATTCGGAAGGTCTTGGGTTCGAGTCAACCGGCCAGTAATGACAGGTTTTCCTGGCTTCTTCCTCATTCACACCAAGCTAATGTCGCAATGGTACCTTCAAACTTGGCCCTGAACGATTACTCTTCCCTCTCAATCATGGTCTGAGTTAAAGGTGTCTAAAAGCTGTAAATACAAATCCATTTCATGAACGCAGTGGAAGAATTAGATGTATGTTAAATAGGACGATTATGGTGGCAGGCGATGCTCCCGTCTCTCGCAGTTACTGGTACAGGAGCGTAATGTTTGGTCGGTTAATACTCGTCTATTTGGGAAGCACTGTCGCTACTAAGATACAGTAATTCCTCTGCTTCCATTGGCAGTTTCACACATCAGAAGCATGTCAGTCATCCTTCTCCGCAGTCGTTAAACGTTCCATGTTACACCCAATATGCACGTGCTAAATCTCATCTGAGCCGTTCTCTCTCGTCAAATCACCTCCACCAAGTGGGACCCTGCAACACAGAAGAGTGTCGTGGGCACACATTCATAGATGAAAAAGATTTGTTTTAGTGCTCCCAATGTTCCATTAAGGTTTGCACATTCCATCTCCCAAGCTCTTGATACACCCTATGTTTTTCATAACGTCCAAGTTTTTCAATTCCTTTCACGCAGTACAGAGAATCGATGTATGTTAAATGCCTCAATCTGAGCCCAAAACAGACGTTAAAGATCACATTCCGAGATTTAATTGCAATTACTAGCGGGTTGTTGTACATGGGTCTCCTTTACATCTTCCGTCGAGGACTCATACAAAGCCACGTGCAGGTATTTGCTTTATGCCAATTAAAGTCCACTTGATATGAAAAGAACCTTAACCCGATGGTACACTTAATTTGTCTACTATGCTATTAAACACACACACATGAATAACAATAAGACCTGACAATTATCCGAACATATTCATAAGAAGAATCCGCTACACTGACACTTCAAATTTCCATGAATCTTCGCTTAAAAATAACGTGCCCGCAGTACCCTTTCAAGTCATTTCAAGAAATACTACACCGGCCGTATCTTACAATCTGGATTGTGTTACTTTACTTACTTCCGCCTGAAGAATAAAACCCAGTTTCAGTACACAGTCGTCTCAGAATAATATAACCATGTACTAAGCAATACGACTAGTCACTTGTTTTATTATTATTATTATTATCATCAGAATTACACAAGATGGCAACCCATATTCAATGAGACCCTAAAGGCACATGTTACCACACGGAATGCGGAAGAGAACAGAATTCTCTCAGATTATGTGACTGTGGGTCCACACCCTCACAAGTCGATCCCAATGTTACCACAACTGCTCGATACGATATAGATCGAGTGATTTCGTCGGGCACGGTAGTACGGTTGAAGTCACTAGATCCTGTCTTCATGAACCACAATAGACACATCCTACGGATGCACGTTGCCCGCCACGATCCATACGCCCCGAGCATGAACAATGTCAGCGCAGCTCAGTATTTCATCGACAAGAACGCCTGCGTGTTTTACGTCTCCGTGTCACGCCCTATCCGTCTCCATGGTGTCCAGCAAGTAGTAATATACAAATTCCCTGACTTTTCCCGGTTTTCGAGACTAAAATCTCACTTTTCAAGATTGCCACTGACACATTAATTTAAAGGAAAAAGATAAAAAAATAAGCTTAATTTTACCTTTCACACGCAACAGCGTGGTCAGTAAATGAAACAGCTTTGGCTAGCTTAAGAGGTGATCGACCGTTTCTAGCTTGAACACAAATCCCTTCTTTGCTCCGCTCCATGGGCAGAACACAGAGAAATCCTACAATTTCCTGACTTTTCTCGGATTTAAACAAAATTCACTGACTTTTCCAGATTTTCCACACCCTGCGCCTCAAGTCCATACTCTCTATGTAACGCTAACCTCTATTCACCAGGAAAACGCTCTTCTGTAAATTCTCCACTGTCCTATTAAGATACTCGCGATCAAAAGTCAGGCATCGTTAGAGATGGCCCTAGGTGAACAGGCAGTTTAACAAGGGCGCATTCATTTAAGACATAGCTTTACTTTACCAGACAACAAATGTGATGTTCTCTGGTATCAATGACCCCACGGTTTTGACGCTGTTAAGTGTCCCGGCCATGCATTCGTTCAACATCCTCTCTACAGAAGCTCGAGAGCAGCCTACAAACGCTAGTTTCAGAGACATTGTCATTTTCAACGCGGTAATCTATGACGACTTATTTACATTATCAACATGTTTACAACAATAATCGAGCTACCATTATTTGAGGCCTTCCGAAAGCTTTACAAAACTGCATTTATCACGTTTTGGCCAGAATTGGACTTAAACGCTTCTAGCTGTAAGGTACGAGTATTTGAACAGTGAGCATGCCTTTGCAAGATAAGGTAGCATTAATAGTGTATGGCGTAGAGAAGTTCAAGGAAATTATTTCCTCTCTTCCATCTCCGTTGTCAAGGATCAACCGCTTGCAAGACTGTGGCCAGGCAGTGCAAGATTTCCTGCAGTATCAATTACGTGCTTCCACCTTGCAGACATACTCAGAAATAGGGCTCACTTTTAACGATGTGAAGAAGCACATTGTGGCAGATGAAGATTATGTTCTTTTCCTGCAGTTAGGTATATAGTAAATGCATTTCGTGCATTGCCAATAGGTGAACCAGACAAGTAAAATTGAGCTAGACAGCACAAGGAAACTGCCTGTTTGTAGATTCATTACGGAACCTATTGATGGTCAAGCGTAATGGACCAAATCTTGATAGACGTGACTTGTGGTGTGGTGCAGTGATACAGCTGACAACGGGATAAAGTGGCCAACTTTTAAAGATTAGGTGTGCAGCACATTAAGGAACTCACTGTACTGCAACCATTTCCAATTACATTAAAGTTGTATATCAAGAAGATGCGCATACTTCAACTAACTGTATGAAAGCATAATTTAATAATCTGTTGTTCTATGGAAAGTAAGTAAGTTATAGTTACGGGAATTCTCTTACTGAAATTTCTAAGAAAGGATTTTTTTAAGATTCAAGTAAACGTACGCAGAAAATATTGTATCATTAAATAATACTTACATGTAAAGCATATTTTGTGGGCTTCATTCCAAAACCTCGTAAGCGTCATTTTCACGAAAATGAGTTTTTGCATTATAAAGTTCTCAAATAAATCGATACATTAAATTCCTAAAGCTTGTAGCTGAACTCCCAACTGGGACTTTACAAGTAAAAAAAAATAAATATGAAGCATCAAATGAGAGTTCACACAAAAAACAGTCTCCTGAAAAACTTACTTTTTTCACATACGAGGATTTAGAAAGAAGTCGATGATTTTTATTATTATTATTATTATTATTATTATTATGAGTGAGTTTAGGCATTTTTCACTGTCTAAACTAACTGTTTAGAAAATTCGACCAGAGTAGCCGAAATGGCTCCTTTTTTTTTTTTGTCGCCAGTGGCGCCTAAGAGTAAAAATCTAATTTTGAGCGTTGCTCTCTATCCACTTTGGTCATTGCAATCAAAGCACATTTCATGCCATTCCCTCTAGCACAATATTCATTGTAAGTTAACCCAACTTTTTCTCCTAAGCTGTTGGTTCGAATGACTTTACAGGGATGGCATGCAGCACACACTTTGCTTTTGAAGAAACTTTCATGTTAATTGAAAATGTCAAAGTGGCAGCCCCTCATTGGTTTAACGCGAAATGTCATTGCCTTCAGTTCGGAACTGATATGGGACTGTAACTTGGATTGAAACTGGCTCATGTAGGCCATTGTTTTTTAAATGTAAGGGATGACGTCCCTCTTTTGAAGGAAGGAGGTAGCGGCCAGTCTTAGTTGAGAAACCATTCCAACATTCGTCCCGTGAAACGGATGACAATCTTGAAAACCCTGTGTCAGTATGGTCGGCAGCCGTGCGAGATAATGCGGCCTAGTCTACTGTAAAATTTCAACATGTTCTACATTTAATATTAAATTTTATTGGTAATTATCTGACGAATTACAACTAATTTTTGCTATAGGCAATAATTACAGCATATCCTAGCTCAAATTACTCTAATAGTAAGCAGAGTTCCTAATTTGCATAATATAAAATTGTCATTTTCAACTACATAAAAAGCAAAAATACTACTAAGATGAAAAAAAATCATAAGCGAAATTCTGGTTGCAATCCTACGCAGTGTGCAACATTGTGGGTATCACAAAGTAAGCTTTCGATAATCATGCTTCTCTGGGTAACATGACAAGTAGCAACAACATGCTAGAAACTCAAATGTTTACTTTGCAAACAAACGCACTAACCTTAACACAGAGTCCACCTTATCCGGACTCCACCTACAGTCAGATCTGTGAAAAATGACAAAAATAACTTGAAATCTATCATATATTAATGAACTGGAAATTTACGATGAATTTATCTATACGAAATTACAACGAACAATTCTGTTGTTATGTACACGCGTAACAGAAAGGGGGAAATTTACTTGACTATATTCACCCACATGTCCTTAAGGACTACACAATTTCAATGAAAAGTAAATTAAACTCCAGCTAATTGAATAATTTATATTTTTTTAACTAGATATATTTTAAGCATTTTATATTTAAATAAATAGAAACATTCCAACAAATTATGGAGAGCAACAAATATTATCTTGGAAATATATCACAAATACCTACAGAAATGCATTTATTACCCACTTCATTTTTTCCAAGCTGCACAACACTGCAAGCTAAATTTTCTAATTCTCTTCGTAGCAAAGTGCTATCGACCTTCTTGTGTTTTTACTCCCTGAAGCATCTAGAAATATCTCATGTGTATTCTATTATTTAATGATATTTATAAATTCTGTAATTTATTTTACTAATCACGTTAACTGTTGAATAAAGTAGCGAGCATTAACTGATTCATGTGATGTCCTATACTTAATTTCTGTACCATGCCTGTCCCCCTCTCCCGATTTCACCTGCAAATCAGGGGATATTACCTGTACTAAAGCCCAACGTCTTTTCCATTCGAAATGCTTTGTAGGTTACTAGAAAAAAATATTTATTTTTTTTAACACGGATTTTCTAAGTACATGTCTGGCTATGGAACAATTTTTATTGAGTGGAATGAAACTTGAGACATTAGCAGAAAGAAATATCTCTTGTAGGAAAATGAAAGTGTAAACAATATATTCTTAGAATTTGAATTCATTTATAGCCTTTAGGCTTCTCAAGCTCAGGCCGGGATAGGGAGAGGATGTTGGAAGGCACTTGGCCAGAGCCTAGTTTGTAGGTACCATCCAGGCATTTATCTGGTGTGACAGATAAAACCCTGAGAAAAAAACAACATATTTTTTACGAAGTACAAATGCCCGTCAGATATTTCCTGACTTTTCTTGGAGTTTGAATATTTGTAAGAAATTCCATGACCTTTTTTCCGGATTTTTTTACTTGTACTTCTTCCAGATTTCCACGTCAATGAGAATTCTAGCATGCATGCCCGTGAAGCTTACAACTTTAAATAGAATAGAAATAATAATAATGGAAAGGAAGAAGTCATTGGAAACTTTTTGACACACGAAATCTCATTTGGTAGATTTCACCCACTCTGTTGTTGAATTCTTGAACATTCTTCGAACACTCGAAAGCTAGCGTCCATGTATCACGCACTCCCTATTTAATGGTCAATTAGCTCTTCCTGAAACTTATTTCATAATGTTACAAAATCCCTCAAACCTCAAAGTCATGATTAGGGGATGGTTAAAAAGCCAGACACATTGACAAACTAAATAATACTGAAATTCATGAAGATGTGGAATTATTATTTAAGTAATCATACATTTCGTTGTTAAACGGTAAGGTTCTGGTAGCACATGTATAAAATACAAAAGAAAAAAAATCCCTTTCGGTAGGCCTACAGGCTGAGGTAGATCTCGATTTTTTTTTTATTTTCAAAAATTCAAATTTCGAATTATATGAGAGCTATCGAGAAACTATTTATTGTTTTGTAGATTATTCATCAAGAGCTGTTCAACGATACCTCACAAGACATATATATATATATACACTTGCTTTGTTTCGTTTCGAGCGCTGCCCCCCAACTTCAGTGCTTTTGAGAGGATGCGCCTCCTTTATCTTAACCAAAATCTCACTGCAGCACTACACCACCATGGTATCCATCTGCACCCTCCCACGGGGAGCTGCGCCCCCAAAAGGAAGGTTTGCCCCATTTATTGTAACCTACTCTTGGTCATACACCTTCAAAGAAAATTTCGTTTCTCTACCTTCAATGATTTGGAAATTGGGTTTTTGGGGCGGCCATTTTGGATCCAAGTTGACTTTTTGAAAGTTTTCTTATATTGTCGTGACCTAGTTGTGATGGTACAACTTCAAGTAAAATTTAATTTATCCAACTCAAACGGTGTGCAAAATGGGAATTTGGGCGGTCATTTTGGATCCAAGATGGCGACTTTTCACAAATGTTGTAATATTTCCCTAAACTACTCGTCATAACGCACCTTTATGCCGAATTTCGTATCTCTATCTCAAATGGTGTGGAAAATGTTTTTATAGGTCCGCCATTTTGGATCCAAGAGGGCGTCTTTGGATACATCATGTAATATTTTAGTAACATACAAATGATAATGTATAGTGTTACCAAATTTGATATTTCTAGCTGCAGTCGTTTAGGCTGTGTATTCTATACAACAATGGGTTCGGCGGCCATTTTGAATCCAAATGGCGATTTTTTCAACATTTCGTAATATTTTCTTAAACTACTAGTGACAATACACCTTTATGCCAAATTTCGTATCTCTAGCTCAAACGATATGGAAAATAGATTTCTTACTTCCGCCATTTTGGATCCAAGATGGCGTCTTTGAACTCATTAGGTAACATTTTCGTAATCAGAAGGTGATGTTGTACCTTTATGCCAAATTTGATTTCAAGAGCCCCAGCGGTTTAGGCTGTGTATTCTATACAACAAGGGTTCGGCGGCCATTTTGGATCCAAGATGGCGACCGATTTTGCTCATTAACGAACTTAACCGAGCTATTAAGCCTAGAAACAACATATAAAAATTTGGTTCAAATATCTTTAAAATTATGGCCGCTAGCGTGTTAATATATAATAAATCACAGCATATTCAATCCACTAGTGGATGAGGCCTCTCCCCGAAGGGAGGAGTTGGTCTACTACTCCCACGCTAACCAAACGGGTTGGGAGAGTAGAGCCGAAGCTCTCACTGTGATCGCCACTGTATTTTATTCACAGCAGCTCCCCAATTGTCCTCACGATGCTGGGTCAACACCGAAATTTTTTGAGCCCCCACCGGGAATCGAACCCGGGACCGCTCGCACTGAAGTCGAGCGCGCTACCGACTAGGCTACGCAGGAGCTCGTTAATATATATACACTTTCATATCGTATCGATCTCAATAGGAATATTTTTCTTCGAAATCTACCTAATAATTGAAGGCGTAATTAATACGAATCATCAGAGTAATGATCACGTTCAGTTTTCAAACAGTCTATTACAAGACCACTAGAGTTACTAAATTACGTTGATAATACAATTCTATAGAACGTATCCACGTTTTAATTTTTTACATTATTGTCGATAATTGTAATTGGAACAAATCGAATCGAACCATAGCAAGCATCAAGATTGGAAGAGACAAAGTAAAACAAGTAGCTAACTGCAAGTATTCGGGGATTATTTATTATAAATGAGAATACGAAATATGAAAAAGAGATGAGGGCGAGAATGACGAAGAAAAAGTTGAGGAACAGATTAATACTGGAGACAATAAAGAAGGGAAACTGGTTAAGACATTGACTGCGGGGAGACTCTATAATGAAAGATGCAATGGTTGAGGGAAAGAGAGGAAGAAGATGAATCCAACTCCTTAACAATGTTAAGAAGGATAAAAAATATGTTGAGATGAAAACAAAAGCGCAAGACCGGGATGGATGTAAAGAGCCTGGCATGCCTTGCAGCAGCAGCCGCAAGGCACAACGCTGATGATGATGATAAACCAGCGGTAGAGCGTTGACGCAGCATTCTGGAGGTCGTGGGTTCGATTCCAGTGGTCGACCATCATGACTGAGGTTTTTCCAGTTTTGACTGTCACACCAGGCAAATGCCGGGATGGTACCTTGAACATAGGTCCTTCCCTATCCCGACTTGAGCTTAGATGCCTAAAGTGAAAAATACAAATTCAAATTTAAATTTTGTACTTTTGGGCCAGTTTAGTAACTAATGACTACGGCCCATCTCCAGTTCATTAGCTGTTAAATTCATGCCCCAGCCGGGACCTTCGAGTCGATGGCTTGGCACCTCAACCCACACGACTACCAGGTCGGCAATAAAAATTCAAATTCTATTATGAGAGTCCTTTTGCACTCTTCACTTTCTCTATAGACCTCATAATAGGATGTATGTTTTCTCTTTATAGTTAAAACAAAATTGGCTTATAGGACTCAACTCTGGAAATATGAAGGCAATTTCGGGAATTTTATGACAGATCGCTTATTTTCTTTTTTAGATTTATTTAGGCATTAAAATGTACTATCCCGAAATTTAGTAAATTTTACTAAAAATTTACAAATTCTGAAATGTCTGAGATTGAAACCATCACAATGATGAAAAGTTAAATATTTTAAATGCTCGACAACTAAAGGCAGAACAAATGAGCGTCCGGCTCGACTGCTAAGCCGGACATAGAATATGGTCATCAAACGCGGGTCTGTCCTGCCAAAAGCAGGACAAATGCCCCTCCTAGTCATGATGCACCGAAGACTAAACAAATGCTGGAACTGTTACTGGCGTTGATAAGTAGTCTTCAAATGGTGAAGAAATTGCTCTTACTTTTCTAACATTTCGAGAGCAATGTCCGCTCTCATGATCACAAAAAAGAAACCCCTAGATATTTAGTATTAGAACTATAGCTGGAGGGTGAAATAAAGGTTTAGTAAACAAGGAAAAGAAACAGCACTAGTGATTAGCATTGCGCAGAAGGCAAAAAGGGACGAAAATAATCTTCCACCATTTGAAGACTGCTCATCAATGCCGGTAAGTACGAATTACCTAATTACATTATTTCAGTAAAAATTGTTTAACTCCTTCCACTCGATTGTATCAGTGTGGAATAAATGAATTACTGAAGTAACTGAATTGTAATTAAAATAATTAAATAAGAATACTGATATGTTATTCATCCTACCTATTCCACAAACTTCTCGCTTTTATTTGAAAAGGCCAGGATGGGTAATTCATTAAAAAAAAAAAAAAAAAATGAAGTTATCTCCTGTGCGATGTGCACACGCCGGGGAATGTGAAGGTCCACATATTCTCAACCTACGACACGAATTGAGGTGGAGTAGTCAGTCCCACGATCGACAGGTGCCCAGGAATACTAAGGACATTCTGGTACTCAATCTGATAGGAGGCTGAGTGCACATCAGAACGCCAGGCATGAGAACATTGCGAGAAAAGTCTCCAGGATACTGTCCGGGATTTGAACCCAGGCCACCTGATTAGCAGTCAGACGCGCTACCGCCTGAGCCACAGCGAATATAATACGTAAAAAGTACCTCTCGTTAGTCTCGTTAATGTCAGGTCACTGCTCAGCAATTGCGTCATTACCCTAACCCTTGCAGTCGTGGAGGTGGGTGGGTGGAGCGTTCCTGGTGCTTTGTTTCTTTCACCGAAGCAATGTTACGCGGACTGCAGGTTACAACGTTATTTCCTCCCTATTTTACTAGCAAAGAACGGAAGGTTTTGTTTTTTTCTTCTTGATCTTGATAGAAAGCGAAGTAACAATGATGAAACCAGTCATAGGATTCTAGTTTTACTGAAACCAGACATTTAGAAGGTTTTCTTTTGCTTGTCTTCCCACAACTACCCCGTCGTCCAGTCCTCACCGATACCCAACGCCCTACGCTGGATTTTTTTTTCTCTCTCTCTCTCTCTTGGATAAGAAGAAATCGGGTAATTCGAGAAAGTGTTCACATTCAAGTGCTTAGTTTAGTGGGGTTTTATTTTCGGCGCTATTGAAACAAAAACTTGGAGTGGGATAAGCGTGTGTGTCGTTTGGGTCTGCAGTGTTGCCCTCTACAAAATGAAAAGTCTATCATGGAAAAATGGCATCTGCATTCCTTCGTTGGTTGAAATCTGGGTTGCTTTCGAAGGTCCTGACATAGATAGTAAGTCTGTGGAGAATGAGTATGATAAGAAAGGGAAAGTTGGTGCTGGTTTGAAGGTCGAGGGCCAGGATCAGGAGCTGTGCAGAAGCTGGGTATGGGTTTGAAGGGGAGATCTCTGACGAATCACCACATTATTACCTTTCAACAAGCACAGGCACTCAGTCTGCTGCTTGGACGAAGATTGATCAGGGCCGGGGACGAAGTGTGTTGGTCCCTCAGGTACAGGAATACTTTGGCCACAAAAGAGGGTGCACGTCCTATTGATGTCTTCCGTGAATTCTTCACCAATGAGGTACTCCAACTCGTGATGGAACACACCAATTTGTAATATAAGAAGCAAGAAAAGGTTCCCTGATAAGGCAATGAATCGTGAATTATCTCTTATCTACGAGGATCTGTTCATGTTCCCCGCAATGTTTGTCAATGGACCATAACAGGTGCAACAAGCTGCGAGACAACTGGGCTACGACGGGATATCATTTAGGCCCATATCATCAAATGTATAGCACTGCGCATGAACTCTCCTTCGCAGTGGAAGTGGCTGAATTCCTGCAAGTTCGACCTTCATACTTGGATTACACGAGTTTTGCGACGGGCTGAAGTGAATATGTATTTGTTACGATAAAGGCCGTAAAAAGCTGGAGGAACGTTGTGCCATCAAATTTTGTGTGAATCTTGGCTAATCAGCTACTGTTACTTATAATACTTAAAAAGGGCTTATGGAGAACATTCCATATCCAAAGCACAAGTCCTTTTCTGAGTCAAGAAAGTGGAAGATGAAACTGGTTCGGGAAGACCGGCAATATCACGAACGGACAGAAATTTGGACAGGGTACGCTGTCTTGTGATGTCGGATGACGTTGAAAATGATCAACAGTGTGCTGAATTTGAACGAATTTACAGTGCATGAAATTTTGACCAAGGACCTGAAGATGAGGAAAGTGTGCTCCAAGATGGTGCCAAAGAATCTCTCCATTGAGGAGGTTTGTCAGATGGATGTTCGTCATGATCTTCTTGACCGCCTTCAGAGTGAGCCGGATTTCTTCCGTGGCTTCATCACTCATGGATTTTTGAGTACGACTCCGAGTAACAGTAGCAGATTCGCCAAGTTTCAGAAAAAATCGATGGTCAATTTTTCACGGCCCATTATCGTAACGCGCCTAACCACACACATTCACTTCTGCCCCTCCCGAAAATCGTGTAGTCACACTATGAAGGTCACACTTGCACTGCGTGTCAGGGAGGGATTCAGCCACTTCCACTCCCAAGGTGGTGGCAGGAAAGTTGCCGGTTAGTGTGCAGTGTTGCCAGTCTCATTATTTTTCTAGTGCACGTATAGAAATGTTAACAACACGGGATTTTTTATGCTATCAATTTCTGACAGAGACAATTACTGTTACTTAAAAGGAATTTTCCACATAGAAAAAATAGAAATTTATTACTTTATTCTTTCTACTAAATGAGAAAAATATTACCATTTGTCATTGCACCACTGAGTGGTGGAAACGTAAATTTAGTTCTTTTTAAAATTTGAATTTTAAGGCCTTTAGGCAACTTTGGCTCACGATGAATGATGATTGGTGGAATGAAGAAAGCGGGAGAACCCCGAGAAAACACGGTGTTTGTATGGCAACGAGAAGGGATTGATCCAACGACCCCAAGCACCAGAGAACTTTTCAAAATAAAGTGACCAAGATTTGTTGTTCCCAACCATCCTGCCCATTCTGACAATGTCAATAAATACTTACGTGCGGAACTGTAATCTTTTATCTCATAATCTCATTTCATTACTGTCTCATTCACTGGGTTCACAATATAATGTTTCGCTACAATTACGGCTTTAAAAAAATATAAAGGCAACCAATAAACTTCTGTGGATTTTCACGTGATCAAACCACACGCGCATCTCACACAGTTCGTTCAGATGTGAGATAGATAAGAGGTAGTGAGTGTTTCTTCTTGTAACCGGCTGGTAATGGTCACCTTTAAACTATAATTTGCTCCATTCGTTAGACAACCATTTGCGAGCACGACGGTTTCGAAGCCTGGACGTGGTGATACACGCACTGGACGACTACTTTGGTTGAAGTTCTGCTGAGGTCTACCAGCGTGGGATCCCGACATTTGCAGACAGGCAATTACTGCTGAAAGGGGTTATTTCTGATTTTCTAGGTACGTCTTACTTCATGTTATCGCATTTATCTTTGTCGGGTCAAAATCCAAAAGAACTTTATTGGCTGTCTTACATATAATATATTAGTTTATCATAAAAAATATGTCCTATTCTCAGGGATAGGCACAGGCAAGTAGGTCAAAAAAGGAGACAACAAGAAACAAAAAAAAGTAGAGAAAAAGTTACTAAAAGAGAGTATCTGACGTGAAACCAATATCCATAATTTTTATTAGCAGTGAGTGTACATTTGTGTGTGTATGTGTGTTAAAATCCCCTACCAAAGGGCCGGTTAAGTCCAGAATTGAACAGAACTTATATTAAAATTGTGATAATAAAACAATATTTATTTATAAATTTTGTGAAATATATTGAATGAACATACAGAATGACATATTACAGAAAACACAAATTCTCACTTCAGTAGCATTCAGAGCTTTGTTAATAAAGGAGAAATTAAAATGTATGTTCAATACTGGACCTGGATGGGGTATGGCCAAATACATTTATTACTTTCACAATGTACATAAAATTTCAGAAACTACGCAAAATGTAAGAAGTTATACAAAATGTACTTTACAGTCAGTTTTCTATCCTTCTTCGAAGGGGATGTTTTAGAAACAAATAGCGATGAATGGCCACTGATTGAAGTAAAGCGTAAAGCGGGAAAAAATCTCACAGTCGGGGCAATGTGAATTCTGAAATACCTTATATAGAACATATTTATTCGGATACAGCTGTCAATGTCTATGGTAACACTTAAAAACGTAAAGATCCTTTGTTGCGTCAGGAAAAACTTAATTCAGGGCGTTTTGCTGAAGCTCGGCGCCATAAAGTTTAATGATTGAAATATGGAAAAAATAGAAGAGGACTTCAGCCGAGATCTTGTCCCACGAAAGTAGAAAGATACATGAAGAAAGAAACACAGAAGGGTCTCCACTCAACCACCCTACTGCGGAGACAAAAGACCCGCCAACCACCCACACATATAGAAGAGATGATACCAAAAAAGGAAATAATTACATTCTGAAACTCATTACTTTTATCACTGGACATAGAAAAAAAATGTGAATGTACAAAAAAAAACTTAGCAAATACTGACATTCTAAAAAAAGAGACAGAATCCTCAAAAAAGTGACTTTTAGAGACAAGCTCAAGAAAAAGAGACTAAAAGCTAGAAAAGAGACTCGCGCCTATCCCTGTATTCTACTTACGTGACGTATGAAATAGGCTCAATCATTTAATTACGATGTACCTAATCAGATTCGTAACTAACAACTGTTTTATTATCGCGATGTTCCATTAGCTTCATGAAACTGTCATGAGTTTCAGGTTTTTACCTGCCGTATTAGTTTCGCAACTCTTGAGAAACATCAAAACTAAACTGATTACGCTGCATCAAGACCAGCCTACTTTATACCAGAGATGGTCAACCTACAGAGGGTGAGGTCGAGGATCAGATCAGAACTGGAGTGGAGGTCAGTAAGGAACACCGTGCTTTGAGGGTGAGGTTAAGGGAGATCAGACCAAAATGGTCGTACTTAAGAGCGTTAAATAGACAGAAACAAGTACAGAGAGCTGGGAACAGCTTTCTTTTTCTTAAAGAGGAAGAGAGCTTAAGGCAAATTGTCCATTAAAATGCACATAGGGCTTACTCTCTACTCTGAAAGAGCGACAAAAAAGTGAAAGCTCATTTCATATCTTCTATAATCTAATTTAGTATAACTTTTGTCTTCGACTCGTCTTGATACACAACTGCAGTGCTTTTTCAAAATCCACAAACATCCATCCTCCAGGTGGGATTCGAACCCGCAACCTAGTGGACGAGGTCAACAAGTCGATCATCTAGGTCCAAGGTTTTGCTTCTGTCATACTACGCAAATGCCAAGATGGTAGGCTGATATTTTTAACCTAGGGAGGTTAGATCTCACCCTTAGGGTCGAGCGGAAGTCGTCGGTAAGGTTGAGGGAGTTCAGGCCAAAATGGACATCTATGCTTTATACATGTAATTATAGTATTTTTTAAATACAGTCTGCCGAACAACCAGGTCATTTTCTACTTCTTGGTAACTTCTGTTCATAACTTTCTGTAAACATCTTGCAAATATCTCAGTAGAAAACAAATCCAACCAATATAATCCCTGTGTTAAATTCATACTGAGCTTGCTTGTTTCCAGTTCTCTGGCAATACAGCTACTTTACAGAAACAACAAACTGGCGTCAAACCATCCCATACAACTTTATTCATAATATATTTAGGAGTTAACAACATTGCTATTTTTTTTTTAATTGTATGACTTAATTCACTGCCCTTGGCGTACAAAAAAATATTGAATACGAAATTACGATGTTAGCCATGTTACGACATTATAACTTTAGAAGATTTTAGCATAAATATATTACAAAACTGAGGTCTATTAAAAACATTATTTCATCAGTTGGGCCCCGTTCAACACAATCCTTCCAAGTATGTCGCATCTTGTGCATAGCCTATATGGGACTCCCAATTATATTTTAAGTGCCTTTAAAATTTAAACCAGTATTTTCCAAAATCCCATTATCGGTTAAGTTCGGTATACAGCATCCAGCTGCGGAAGGTCTGTGTTAACCGAACCTAACCTAGCAGGAAAATTGAAATGACTTGAATCTGGAGAACCTTAACGAAAGTGGATGCCATATACCGAATAAATGCCCCCATTATAGTCTTCTAAATTGTGTATTATGCGTACGAAATTTACAGCATAGCCAGATATTCATATTGTGATTCTGGAGCGTATGTATTGCAAACTTTGCGGTCCGATAGTAATAAGAGTATTTGACTAGTTCTTAAGTTTCAGTGCTATCTGTAGCCTTTGTATCTCTACTGTACGGGGATGTTTGTTAATGAAAACGTAGAGGAAGGGTGTAGATAACTGACCCGCCCCATAAAAGTTGAAGGTTCAATCCATGTCAAATGGTCCTTTAGTGACTTTAGGTTTCGAGTGGCAGCCATATTTGTTTTCGAAGATGCGCCATTTGATGGTGGTGTAAAGCGTTACCGAATCTGAAGTATCTCAGCCCCTAGTTGATCTGTCGATGTGGAACCAAAACCAAAATGGTCAGCAAATTGTAAGCTACAAGACTATGCATTAGCCATTATCGTCCATGAAGTACAGCAGGGTGAAAAGTAGGTCCTTGACGTTAAAAGTTCCGAGTTGAGCAGACTATTTTTGCAAGAAGGCAAATGATCAGGAAGGTGAGCTTTTCTGGATAAAGAGGGCTGATATAGAAGTGCTCATTCACCAAATTTCAACCCTTAGACGTGTCCCCCCCCCCCACCTTTTTTTTATAGAAATTATTAAAAATGCAGAAAAGTGCGTACTTCACAGGTATATTTATCTCTGATGGGGGACCTGATAAAAATATGCAATTCCCCCCATAACAGGTATGTATGATATTATTATATACCAAAAATTAGGAGTTTCAGATTCTCCTTTTTTTTTCACTTTTCTGCATTTTTAATAATTTCTATAAAAAAAGGGGGGGGGGGCATGTCTAAGGGTTGAAATTTGGTGAATGAGCACTTCTATATCAGCCCTCTTTATCCAGAAAGCTCACCTTCCTGATCATTTGCCTTCTTGCAAAAATCGTCTGCTCAACTCGGAACTAACGTCAATGACCTACTTTTCACCCTGCTATACTTCATGGACGATAATGGCTAATGCATAGTCTTGTAGCTTACAATTTGCTGACCATTTTGGTTATACGTCGACAGAACAACTAGTGGCTGAGATATTTCAGATTTGGTAACCCCTTACCCCACCACCAAATGGCGCATCTTCGAAAACAGATATGGCTGCCACTATTAAAGTCACTAAAATTAAAATAATCATTGTTTTGAACTAACGACATGGTAAGGTAATTGCACATCAAAAATAAGATTTTTTAAAAATTGTCAAGCAACGATTTATTCCTTTCCTGGACCACTTGACATGGATTGACCCTTAAGAAAATTGTGAACTTACAAATTATAATGCCCTATTTGGTTAGAATTTCCCATTGGGGAACTATCTGCGTGTTATGTTGTACATTGATGACTCTAAATATTTGTTAATTCACTATGTCTGTTTTTAATTTGGTGGCCATACTATATCCTGTGCTATATACTAAATCCACCACTATCCATCCAATACTAATGATTCGCTTGTTTTTCACGTTGTCAGCTGTTACTTCCAGTTCATAATCAATAACGAGAGAAAAAACATCAATTTTGAATACGTATACTAACGAAAAAATATTTATAAATAGAACTTATATAAAAACAGTATATTTAACTAATAATTGTAATTATCATTAGCTCTGTTTTTTATCCTGTTTTTCAATAAAAAACACCCACTCATCAGCATCACTTCCTTCGACTTCCGGCTACATGTGATTGTTCTTCGGTGTCGCGTTGACGGTGAGCTTTCTGGATCTGGAATATTAAGTTCGCGAATAACTTCATGAGTTTGTTCACGGTAAGTTAAAATGTTATTTGTTTTCCACTTTACGCTCGGCCTGAGCCTTAGATGCCTAAAGGTCATTAAATAAATTCCACTTTTCACTCCACATTTGGTACCTCGTAGAAGTGTTTTTTCTTTTTTTCGTATAACCAGCGAAGTCGGTTAGTTATAGCCAGGTTTCATCCTTTTGCGTGTGTGTGGGGGGGGGGGGGTTAGGCTAGGTTCACTCCGTATCTGCAACACTGTTTCTAGCCAATTGAGTCTCCAGGGTGCAGTTCCTACAGTGTGGAATTCATTTGCAAAAGCCACACCAAGGAACCTGCATCCTGGAGAGTTATTTCCCTCTGAATAGCTTTGTGGGTATGGGGGGTCAGTGATCTACACCCTTGTGTAACGTAACTCTTACCTGTGTAAAGTATTAGCTTTAGAATTGTAGAAAGAGTTCCCATTCTTTGTTTTACAACCGTCTGTGAAAAGGATCATTTATCATAACATTCGGACTGTGCGCAAAATTTGTGCTCTGAATAAAATGTATTTTGATACAAAAATCACGTACATAATGTGAAGCGAGTGAGCAAAGACTAGTTACTTGGTCAGATTCAATTTTATTCATTACACGAGATGCACACATTTAATACTCCCTCCAGTTGCTCGCCCCCAACGCGGAAGGAACTTCAGTCTCAAACACGTTCAGCTCCTAGTCTCAATTCAAATAGTATTCCCGTGGCTAGAAACCTTTATATTTTGCGTTTCAACTATCAACACTTCCACACACGTTGCAAATATTACATTTCTCCTGTGTATTGTATGTTACGGTTTGTGGTGGCAGGAAAGCAAAGTTAACCCCTGATATGCTTCTGCTAGCCAGCTATATCCCCCAAACCGGTACGTAATATTTTCGACGTGTAAACAGCGTCTGAATTTCATCTGACTCTAATACAAAGAGACTCAAACTCCACCCAAAGCTTTAAAATGTTTTCGAATTCTTTCTGCAAATGTTCAAGTATAAATCTTACTAACCACATATATTGGAATTATAATACTCACCATTTCAAGTTTCTTACAATTACTCCGATTTATGCAAAAGTGACTTCACCGGGCTTCTTACGAACCCAACTAATTACATATAAACAGACACAAAGAAAGAGGTCGAAACATTACTAAAAAGTCCCGAACAAAAATCACTCGTTTGCTATCATCCTTGCACATAAAAATGAAATACTTATAGCTTTATATTAGTTTAGATTAAAACAAATATGTACATTATGCAAATGCATCATGGTATACGCTCATCCGCGCTGGCGCACTCCACACCACATAATCAATCTTCCTCTTCTTCATTTAGTGCCTTTATTGTTTATTCTTCTCTTCTTCTTGTCTGGTTAGGTGCAGTACTTTTGGCAATATTTTCTTCAGAACTATTTGCATAGGCTTCTCTTATGAATAGAACTCATGTGGAAACACTTCCGGTACGAATTACCCACTCTTGTGTAGCTTGAACTATAAGTAACACAGAAAAGCGCTACATCCGGCAGATTGAGTTTAGTCTTGTGACTAACACATCGAGAAGCTGATCCGAAGGTTCCGGGTTCAAACCCTGGCGTTAGATTTTACATATTAACATGTAAAAAGAAAACATGTTAAAAAACAAAATTAAAGTTTTTTCGTTTTTATGTAAAGCTGTATCCTTTGTTATTTGATACATATTGAGTTAGCTCTGCTTTTTACCATTAGTTGCTTTTGTTTTTATTTTTAAGCTGTTTTATTTTTGTGGAAAAATAATTATTTGGGTATATTTAATCTTTTATAGTTTAAATATGTTATATTTCAAATTTTAGTTACTTAAATACGTATTTTTTAATATTTGCTATGTTTTATCACTGCTTAAAGTTATAATTTTTTGTTAATAGTTTTTTTCTATCCCGAGCGTGTGCTGTTTTCGGAGTAGTTTTGTTTTTAGTTGGATGTTTTTATTTAGAACCATTGACCTCTATTAATACGATACTGGACTGACTGCAACCGTTGAAAATTTCATTAATATATGAAGTCAGAGGGTGGAGAGGAAAATTAATCTTGTTTGTCCACTTTCAGTCTAAACCAATATGGGCCAAATTTTCGATTCTAACTCAGTTTTTTACGCTTGATAACGATGTGTGGACCGTTTTCTTATGTATGTCTTATTTCTGGCAAAAACCGTAAATATCATTTGCAGTATTTTCTATTTTATGCAGAGTACGACATACTATTATACGAATAACTAAGGAATTAAGACTTAAATTTAAAAAAATCCCCTTTCGGTAGGCCTACAGGCTGAGGTAGATCTCGAAGTTTTTTTATTTTCAAAAATTCAAATCTCGCCTTATATGAGCGCTATCGAGAAACTATTTATTGATTTGTAGATTATTCATCAAGAGCTGTTCAGCGATACCCCGCAAGACGTGTATATATATATATATATATATATATATACTCGCTTTGCTTCGCTGGGAGCGCTGCCCCCAGACCCCTATAGAGGGCTGCGTCCCCAACTTCAGTGGTTTTCAGAGTATGCGCCTCCTTTATCTTAACCAAACTCTCCCTGCAGCACTACACCACTATGGTGTCCATCTGCACCTTCCCACGGGGGGCTGCGCCCCCAAAGGGGAGGTTTGCCTCATTTATTGTAACCTACTCTTGGTCATACACCTTCAAAGAAAAATTCGTTTCTCTACCTTCAATGATTTGGAAATTGGGTTTTTGCGGCGGCCATTTTGGATTCAAGTTGACGACTTTTTGAAAGTTTTCTTATATTGTCGTGACCTACTTGTGATGGTACACCTTCAAGTAAAATTTCACTTATCCAACTCAAACGATGTGCAAAATGGGATTTTGGGCGGACATTTTGAATCCAAGATGGCGACTTTTCCCAAATGTAATATTTCCCTAAATTAATCGTCATAATGCACCTTTATGCCAAATTTCGTATCTCTAGCTCAAATTGTGTGGAAAGTGGATTTTAGGTCCGCCATTTTGGATCCAAGATGGCGTCTTTGGATACATCTTGTAATATTTTAGTAACATACAAGTGATAATATACCTTGTTATCAAATTTGATATTTCTAGCTGCAGCCGTTTAGGCTGTGTATTATATACAACAATGGGTCTGGGCGGCCATTTTGGATCCAATATGGCGACTTTTTCAACATTTGCTATGCCCTTTCTGATTCTTTATACTCTTAAGATAATAGTGACTCTCCGGCTTTAACTTCAATGGTTTGCTTCTAACCATCAACCTCAGGGTAGGTAATACCAATCATGGGCGTATAGTGACGTCATAAATAATTTACCAATGGCCAAGGTGCCTGCTTTGATGGACCTCAAAACTGGAGGTGATTCGACACTTGGTATAAAACTATAATCCTTTGCCTAGGGAACACCAGATCTCTCTTCCATAAGAAGATTCTTCTTACATATTATTCATCAATAATCAAGAAAAAAAAATGCTAATCCGTATGGCACAAATCTTTACTATAACTAAAAAAGAGCATAGCAACGAACTTAGATATATATAGTTCGCAGTTTAGTAATCAATCAACACCAGATCCACTAGCGGGCTACGTCGCTTGACATAAAAAAAACAAAAGTACTTCGGTTTAGAGTTTATTAGTCTGAGAAGATGTATAATACAAAAGCTCTGTTGACGGTTCCCCGACAACCTCATTTATATACACCAGGTACATTATTTTATAAAAAACTTCAAAACTGAAAGTACTTACTTTCAGCATAAAGCAATCGGCAACATGACATAAATAATATCCCGACAGTTCTTAACTTCAGTTTCCATTCATAAAGCAGACAATTTCCATATGTTGTTAGGTTAATTCTCCGCATATAAAAAAAGCCTGCCAACTAAATAGCTTCTAGCAGGAATTTAACGCTGCATCGTCCAACATAATGTGCAGTTGCGAACAAATATACCAAACCGGAAATATAGATTATCTACATCCTTCACTTGCGTGTGCAAATACAGGTAACATAACTTTAACGCTGTACATAACTTTTAGTGCTAAATAAGTCGTATAATATCTAACAAAACCTAATTTACATAATCCAAACCTAAATCATTGCAAATCGAACATAAACTTTACTGCAAAACCATGGGCTTTCCTAAAGCTATTATACCCATTTGCCTAACCTAATACGGCCTTGCCTAACGTGGCTCACATGGCTACATGTGGCCATAACACATTTCGTAATATTTTCTTGAACTACTAGTGACAATACACCTTTATATCAAATTTCGTATCTCTAGCTCAAACGATATGGAAAATAGATTCCTTGCTTCCGCCATTTTGGATCCAAGATGGCGTCTTTGAATTCATTAGGTAACATTTTCGTAATCAAACAGTGATGTTGTACCTTTATGCCAAATTTGATTTTAATAGCTCCAGCGGTTTAGGCTGTGTATTCTATACAACAATGGGTTCGGCGGCCATTTTGGATCTAAGATGGCGACCGATTTTGCTCCTTACCGAACTTAACCGAGCTATTAAGCCTAGAAACAACATATAAAAATTTGGTTCAAATATCTTCAAATTTATGGCTGCGCTAGCGTGTTAATATATATATATATATGTGTGTGAGCTCCTGCGTAGCCTAGTCGGTAGCGCGCTCTCGACTTCAGTGCGAGCTGTCCCGGGTTCGATTCCCGGTGGGGGCTCAAAAATTTCGGTGTTGGCCCAGGATCATGAGGGCAATTGGGGAGCTACCTGAATAAAAAGGTAGCGATCACAGTTGAGAGCTTCGGCTCTCCTCTCCCAACATGTCTGGTCAGCGTGGGAGCAGTAGACCACCTCCTCCCTTCCGGGAGAGGCCTCATCCAGTAGTGGATTGAATATGGCTATGTATTATAGATAGATAGATAGATAGATAGATAGATAGATAGATAGATAGATA
>JAGDQP010012825.1:38863-49310 GCA_022664845.1 Lepisma saccharinum
ATATATATATTCGAAAAATAATCCACTAATGGATATCATGTATATCTTTCATCTAGAACATACTGTTGTTGTTCTTCCAAAATATATATCAAAATGATCCAGAATAATTTTAGTTCAAAATAATCGTCATTTTTTTCTAAAATTGAATTAGATTTGTTCTAAGCGCACTTTATATAACAATAATTTAAACCAGGCTGGAATCTCCGAGAAAACAGGAACGAAATCATAAAGATCTTCTGTTGTGCATGTAATAGAACAGAGCACCAGTACCAGTGTAGCTGCTATTATAATGACTCTTCTCCTTCTTCTTGTTGTTGTTGCTGTTGTTGTTCCGTTGCTTCTTGTTCGGTTGGTGATGGTTCCACGGTTGATTGTTCTGCTTCAACTTCTTGCTCAGTAGGTGGAGGGGGTGCTACTGAAGTAATGTGTGGACAACCTATTTGCAACAACAATTCATTCCTTTTGTTTCTGAAACGCTTCATTCTTCTTTTTTTCCTGTTTTAAGTGATGGTATGCGTTTCGTAAGCTTTTGTCGAGGAAGTCATTATCATCTTGATTAGCAGCTTGTACAACAAATGGAAGCATAGAAGTCTTGCTAAATGAGCTATTTAATAGAAGAGATTTGATTTCTTCTTCTTTTTCCTCGATCAAGCTTTCATCACTTTCCATGATGCTCCTCCAGTAAGCGAACTGACGAACAGTTTTAGTGATGTTCTTCTGATTAATTTTTCATTCTGTCCTTAGCGTTTCGGGAGTTCCTGCAGGGAGTTCTATATCCTGAGTGATTGAGGGGAGATAGATCTCAGCGTCACTTCCCATCGTAATACCAGAGTCGTGGCCCAAGTCGTCTTCGGCAAGATATGCAGAACCGTCCTGGAATGCAGCTGCAGCGATCCATTCCACAAAGATTACTAACTTTTTTGCTCACTTCTATTTGGCACAGAATAACGCAAAGCTTTCTCTGTTCTCTTGCTGGATTGCAACCAACTTTCTCCTCTGCACACTTGTTGAATGGCATTGAAGGATACATTTCATTAAACGAAGTACTTCATCTTCGTTTCAAAAGTCCCCAATGCCATAAAATTCCACTTGAAAAATAGTTTATCTGTAGCATTAATGCAACATAATTATATCAATAATATAGAACAAAGCATTGTTGTAAAAATGAGCAAATTGTCTTATTTTAAGACATCAGAAGTTAGTGTTCCAAACAGGCACTGTCAAATATTAAATTTTTCACTCAAATAATAATTAGTATCGTATGAGGACTTTGTTAACACACACTTCAAAGTTCCAATCTTTAGATTATACATCACAGTCTAATAAGCTGTGAAAACTGTAATCAACGAAAAAATATCTTGTTAAAGTTCACTTAAGTTCCACTTTTTAGCTTGATCCAAAAACTCTTAAATATTTCTTGCTGAGGTACAACTTCTTTACAGGACATAACATCTTGAACAAACTGTTATGGTTAATAAACGTACTTCAAAACTTATTTTACAAAATGGAGGGGACATTTAATGTATACGTTCCCCATAGTCATTCTCTTTTGTCTTCATAATGAGGCAGGTACAAGTACACTTCGTTTTCCTCTGCCAATAATTGACATGAACATTATAATAGAAACAAGCAATAACGTTTTTCTTCTTTTCAAATACCATTTGCTGCCTTTGAGCAAAGCATTTTCTGTATCATGTTCGTCAGCCGGTTCTACAATTTCAAAACCAAATTTCTTATAAAAATCAGTGGCTTCTTCATTCTTGACTTGAAGTGCAGAAATATGCTGTCAAAATTGCGAACTTAAAAACATGCCGTAGCATCTTTGTGCCAATTCATACGGATATAAGCATCGTGATGTCATAATTACTCATTATATAGAAACGTCTTGAATTCTCGGGAGAATCTACTCTGCAACAAACGGCTCCAGCAACAATGTCGTCGTAATAAGCTAACTTAGCAAGTTTTCCATCTTCCAGAACATCCTTGTAGAACTTGCCATGTTTCAACTGCTTGATGTTATGCGGCTTTCTATCTTCGACCTTGTCATCTTGTGCACCTCGATACAGTGTGGAACAAGTTACGATAAGTTTCTGCACGCGATAAACGTGGCCATCCACTTTGTAGTCCTCCAAGCAGCAACTGATAACTAGCCAGAAGACACAAGTCCTTCAAACTTCAATTAACTGGAATTTCCACACATGTGGCTTAGCATGCAGGGCATTAAACCAACCACAAACAGGTCCTTTGCCATCAGTTAATACTCGGCCATAGAGCTTTCTATCCTTCTCGACCAGCTAAAAGGTTCAGTATCCCATCCATTTTCCTTCGAAGCTGGTTGTACATGCAAGTGACCATATATGGAAACGGTCTTTGTATTAGGGTCCTTTTCTAAACAGAACTGGAGGCAAATTTATCGTGTTTCCATCAGGGCAATTTTTGAGAAACGATGTAAAATGGCATTTTTTTAAAAATTAAATCCAAACTTGACTCTCTCATTGAGCCTAGCAGGACTTAACATAATCTGATGCAGGGTCACACACATACTTCTTATCTTCAAATTCGGTCCCGGTGTATGTCAGAAGCAAACAGGAGCGATGGGTGGGAAAACAACTTGATGGCGTTCATGCTAAAAGAAGCTGCAGCTTCTTCTATTGTTCTTTCATAGCTAATTCTAATTTCTGTTCTCTCAGTCGTGCTTCATTTAATTGTTCGTATAGTTTTCTGCTGTTCCTCTTCCATTAATTTGAAACGCCTCAATTCAGTTTGACACATTTCTTCATCTTCTTGTTTCAAAATTAGTCGCATAAATGTTTCCCTTTCTAGTCTTTTTTGCTTTCTTCTTCACTCTCTTCCTCCTCCTCGTTCTCAAACAAGCCGCTTATCTCTCAACTGTAGACATATTCCTCTCTGGGGGTATTTTCCTGAGACAGACAACGATCGAAAATTGTCACAAATACGAGGTGCGATGTCGGAATGAAGCTCGAAAAGCATTTTTTAAAATATGTTAATCGACGTTAATCTCTAGAAAAAACATAGGTTTTCTTAGAGATTTCTAGAGAAATCCAACATAGCCTCACTGGTGAATATTGATATTGTTCATAATTAGTATTGAATTTCTTCCACATCACGTCGATAAACTTCACGTCATACCCAATGAATGTGTCTTGTGGAAAAAAAACCGCCGCTGGATTCACTTGCCCCCAGAGTCGCCCACAAATTATGTATAGTTTACAAATGGGAACAAATGTCATTATTCTCTTATGTGGACGCTTAAACATTGTCGTGTCCATAACGACATAGAACACGACAATTAAATTGTTTTTTTTTAAATGACTGGAATTATATTTGCATTGTTGAATAATATTATCAGAACTTAAATTGAATATGTGCGTGTCAAACAATGATGTATGAATATTAGGTAAAATCTTCTATGATCGTTCAACATATCCGCACCCAAATTTGCAAATTCATAACCATCCAATTTTGTCCGATTAGTTTTTAATTTCCTTAGTTCTTTCGTCCTAAAAAATTAATATTTTAGGATAGTTGGTGCAAAGAAAGATGCTTTTCTTTGAAAAAAAAAAATACCCGTGATCAATCAAGAATTTTGGTAATAATATGTTAAATATTTTTTAGATTCGCAGAGGATTTGAAACAACAACAATATATTTGTCACCTAAAGTTGTTGTTATATAATTATTGAAAGGAAACAATTTGGCGAACTTTCCAATCGAAATTTCGTAACAAGTAAACTGTCAGTTTAGCTCTTGGTTTATTTGTTTACGAAGTTTAAACTGGAAAGTCCGCCACTTTTTTTTCCTTTCAGTAATTTGTTAACAATAACTTTAGGTGACAAAAATTGTAGATACGAGGTGTCATGGTTAACCCTCGATATGTGATTCTAAAAATTAAAGGGGACAAACGGGATAACATTAAATGACTTGATTCAACTATTTGTATACGCGGATGATGTAGATTTAATAGGAGACGATATAAATGCACTACAAAGTAATACAGATGTCTTAGTAGAAGCGTGCGATGAGATAGGTGTACAGGTAAACATAGATAAAACAAAATACATGATAACAAGCCGAAACACAGGGAATGAAGGAAATAAAAAACATAATAATTAGGGATGAGATCATAGAGAAAGTAGACAAATTTAAATACTTAGGAGCATATGCAACAAGCAAAAACGAGGTAACGGCAGAAATAATCACTTACCATCGGACAACTCATGTTTCCATTCAATTCAGAAACTCCTAACCTCGCGATTAATATCAAAGAAGCTGAAATTGATAATGTACAGAACGGTTATTCTGCCGGTAATACTTTTTCGGTTGTGAAAGTTTGGAGTACGACCCTGGCACTGGCAGTTAAGTAAAATTGCAAGTGTTTGAAAATAAGGTTTGGAGATAGATATACGGGACGAGATAACTGGAGAATGGAGGAGACTGCATAATGAAGGACTCCACGGACTGTACGATTCACCAGCTGTTGTAACAGTAATGAAATCATGACGGCTAAGATGGGCAGGCTATGTAGCTCGGATCGGGGGAAAACTAAGATTATATTCCATCGTGGCTGGTAAGCCGGAGGAAAAGAGACCGTTGGGATGACCATATTAGAAGGAATCTTCGCGAGGTACAGGTTCAAGATGAAAACTGGCTTGATGTTGCCCAGGATAGTATCCAATAGCGAACTTATGTTGCTGCGGCGATGAACTTTCCAGTTCCATAAGCCATAGAGTTAGTTAATGAAGAAATTTTTCCGATCTTATCCTCTAGTTGATAGTTTTGCAGCACTCTGGTGGGTAGAGACTTCAAGTAATTCTAGGAACCAGAAACGACGCAGCAACGTATGGTAGAGGTAGCAGTAGTAGTCGCAACATATAAGCGTAGTGACCACATTTCAAGGAAAACTTAACGAAAAGTGTTGACCCCGCACCAACGGGTGAGCATAGTAGCTGGTTAATATATATTTAGAGTGTTGATAATACTGCCAGCTGAGAAGTGAAATGTGTAGCATTAAAATTGTACTTTGCTCTAAAATCGTTCGTATCTAAATGATATTAGTAATGTTCTCAGGTAGGTTTTTTCAAGTTGAGAACCTCCTGCATTCACCCTATCTTGTTATTTTCCTGTAGTTTTAGTGTATGAATTATGTTTTTAATATGGTCTAGAATTTACATAGTTTCTCTTTGCCCTATTTCCTTCAAACATACTTTGAATTCATCCTAGTATACAGTTTTCGTGTAACTTCTAATGCCCTAACCAGTTTATTTTACCCTCTCTATTGTCGTTCGTCTCTCACCAACTCTTTTCAGCACTTCCTCATGACGGATGTTTTGTCCTGGTTGCTCTTCCCCATTCTTCTTCAAGTCCATATTTGAAAAGTTTCCAATTTTCTTCTGCCTTTCCTCTTTGTATAACAAGATTTCATAGAAAACATTTAATCAGTCTTTTTTTTTCAGTTCTTTATTCAGCTGTTCACTCATAAATTTGTGACCATTTGTAATAAGGAGCGTACTATTTTTCCATCTTGGAATATCGAACAATTCGATATGGCTGTTGTTAGATTTTCAACGATTTTCCTATATGAACTATGGTGTAAATGTAAATGTTCTAGTGTGAATTTTCTACAAGGGGAAATTTTAGTGTCCCTCTAAATCGTCATGTAGAAATATACCGGGCGTTGGAAAAATAACGGATTTAAAGTATACCATCGTGTAGGAGAACTGAAAATAAGAAGAAAAAAGTTCCGAAAACAAAAAATTCGAAAAATACATACTCAACCTCGTTTTACAAATTTCCGAGCCACCGTAGCTCAGTGGTAGAGCGTTGGCGTAACATTCGAGAGGTTTAATCACAGCGGCCGACTATCCCGACTGGCTTTTTTCCTCAGTCACTCCAGGCAGATGCCGGGTTGGCACCTCAACATAGGCCCTGGCCGACACCTTCCCGAATACTTTCCCCTCTCCTATCCCGGCCTGAGCCTTAGATGCCTAAAGGCCATAAACAAAATTCAATTCAATTTGTTTTACAAATTAGGAAATATCTCAACAAATACACAAACCGTACGATGAGGCTGCTTTCTCTACGTAAGAATTTCATTGTCAATGAACTAATATGATTTAACAGGACAAGCATAGAAATCTGTTTAAAGCATCAACCTTCCCGCAGAAACTTTGCTGAAATAGATGGGTTGGGTACAACTTCAATTCTGATTTGCTAAACCAGAGATATGGCGTCTCCCCCTCCCCAATTTTGCACGGCTCTAGTTTGGGAACTATCTATTTTTCGAAATATTGTCAAAGGAACTTTTTTTATTATTATTATTTTGCGGTTTCCTACATGGTGGTATACATACAACATCCGTTATTTTTCCAAAACTCCATATATACAGGGTGTTTTAAGATGTGAAAGTCATAAATTAAGGTTCGAATTTCTCAGATCGAAATAAGGAAACATGTTTCTCTGCGGGAGCAGGACAGAACGTATAACCGTCAGAACGTATAACTCAAAAATACGTCAGAACGTATACAAAATGCGTCAGAACGTATACAAAATGCAACAAATCGTATAAACTCTGAAACGTCAAAACGTATAACCGTCAGAACGTATAACTTGAAGAAACGTCAGAACGTATACAAAATGCGACAGAACGTATAAACACTGAAACGTCAAAACGTATAACCGTCAGAACGTATAACTTGAAGAAACGTCAGAACGTATACAAAATGCGACATATCGTATAAACACTGAAACGTCAAAACGTATAACCGTCAGAACGTATAACACGAAGAAACGACAGAACGTATACAGAATGCGACAGAACATATAATCGAAAAAACGTCAGAACGTATAACGTCAGAACGTATAATCATGGAACAACTAGTAAATGAAGAGTAGGTGGCAACGATGATTCAATGGTAGTGGCACCTAGCGACCGGTGTGCATTCTATCTGCACCACATTGTTGCCAGCTTCAACCTTGGTATAATTCTAAATGCATTTCAACGTATAACACCAAAACGTATTACTGTCAGATCGTATAATAGTCCGAACAATCAAAGCAAAGACGTTAGAACGTATAAACCTAAACGCCGTCATAGCATATAATTCGACAAAAGCCAACAATACGCGTACTTTATGTCTTTGCATTTAAAGAAATATCCTTATCACTGACATTATGAAAGCTTCATGAGCATTTCATATCTCTTATTATAATAAATTCTAGATACAATAATACTAGCAAAAGTACCCGCCAGTTGGTGTGGGATGAAGAAAATATATTATCAACAGTCATTGGGCAATTCACCACTACTCGCTTCCACGTGGCAGGCTCTGACTTCTGCCAAGTCCACCATCTTGAAAAATGGCAGATCGACTGATGCCTTCCGCCGATTTTTCCACGATTATCTCGGAAACGGTTCATCATAGGAAGAAATGTCAAAGCAAATAGACAAAACAGGAGAATTTCCTACATTTTAACTTCTATTCACCAAACTACATTTCACATGTATGCACATTTTTGCTTGAATTGAAAATATTCCTTCTATTTACCATTTTAAAATGATATTTGTTCCAAGATTGAAATTCCTGGATCCCGAAATAGTTCTAAATTCGAAAAATGACAAAGTTATATTTTATTCTTGTTTTGCTATTAGGAATTCATCTGCGAAGTTTGGATCTTAAATTCCGCTCCTGGGTTCTAACCAAATATAAAGTTTGAATCTCTGTCTCTCAAAGGTGAAACGGAATTTGAAAAATGATAAGAGACACATTATTTCTTGCTATGGTGTGAGAAATTTATGGGCGGAGTTTTGCTGTTAACTTCTAGCTCTGTGATCGAAGAGACAACAAAATCAAAATGTTATTTTTTTCAAAACAAAAAGAAAACTTCAATTTGTCAGTTACTTCTGAAATTAAGCAGCTAATGTTTTCGTATGTTGTATGGTGTTAGGATATCTTTGATATTAGCCTAAAATTTTCTGCCTTCGGCGCACACTTCTCGATAGTGTCTCTTGTAAGCCCACAGACAAGAAAATTTCCACACCGTCTTGTATCTAGTCATAGTAAAAGAAGAATATTCCTGCTTGAGGGGGCAGAGCCAACGACGGGTTCTTTTTTACTGTGGTATCCACAGCAAACCTAATCCACTTACACTAGCATTCTTCAATTCGCAAATTCAATCTTCGGGCCCGTATTTAACGATCTCTTCAACAAGTCCTCCCTGGCGATAAAAGGGCTGAAAGTAAAACATTATGTTTCGATTTATCGCAATAAGGGCTAATGTGTTTTTGTTTTTTTTTAATTTTCCGGTTACCTTTATTTTTATTTTCTAATAACGTATTATCCGATTGGTACTTCAACTTAGGCCCTCGCCGACTCCTTGACACATCATGTTCCATACCCTATCTCAAATGGAGCCTTATATGCCTAAAAGCAATACACCAATTCAATAACTAAAACAACTCTTTCCTGTGAGGCGGCTACTGTAATTTGATCCTACCTAATCCAGTAGTAATTACTTAAATTTCCTTGAACTAATGTGAAATAGTTCTGATCGAAATTTAGCACGGTTGTAGATTTCCCGCTGCATATGCAACCCGAAACTTATTTAGGAGAGGTGTCTGACCACTGAAATTCAGAGTTCTTTCGTATAATTTTAGAAGCCATCCACATATCATACACAAACGCATATTGGATCCCCCCAGAAATCTGTTAATGTCTCTCAAAACACTCGAAAACAATTTCCAAATACGTGTGTATTAGAAACCCATGAGATATGTGTTTCAAGAGCCTTCTTTCGTAAAACGATAGCCTGAAAAAAGCCAAACAGCAGCTCGTGATAGGGAAAAAGCAAATAATTACTGTTAAGATACCTGATGGGACCCTAACACGAAATAAGAAATAAATTATAATATTTTTTTTGAAAATTTCAACAGAGAATTGTACTACTACGAAGAAGAACTAGGAAATTAAAAGTTCAGAAGAAAATGATGTGAGAGTCTCAGACTTAATGAAGGAAGAAGTGGATAAAGTACTTCGTAGGATGAAGAACTGAAAATAGCCAGGATGGACTCTCAGCAGAGATGTTTAAATGAGGAGGTGAAAAGATGAAAGAGAATTTGCTCAATTATTCTCGATGTGTCTGAGGAAGAGAGAAATACCGTTAAGTTGGAATAATGCTATTATTATTTTGTTGTACAAGAAAGGGGACAAAGAACGCGTCGAAAAGTTAAGACCAATTAATTTACTGTCACTTCTATACAAAATGTTCACCAAAGTTATTTTGAATTGTATTGAACGAGGCTTAGATTTTAACCAGGAAATGAACCAGACGAATTTCGTTGGAAAAGAAGTACACAGTAAAAAATATTTGTGTTAATTCAACACAATACGGTGTCCCAGCGTGACTACCACTTTTGTGTTTTGAATCAACACAACACATGGTGTTTATTTCGGTACTGGGAGAAAAAAAGTTACGGCTGCAGCAAGATTTGAACATGAGTTGCTCTGTTAGAAGTCGAGCGACTTACCGACTTCGCCGAATCGTCAGACGGAAAGAAAAGTAGATTGAAACAATATAACCAGAGGATAAAAAAATGTTGTTGAACCCCAAACACGAACAAAGTTACTCTCACGACTTATGCCATGATTTAATCACTTTTCCATCGGTCAATTTCACAATCCCCATTTATTGAGAATATATTAAATTTCTATTAAAGCTAGCACAGCATTTGACATGTTACGATAAGAAAGCAGTAATGCTGCTCAAGTGTATGGCTGTTGCCATCTTGCTTGCTTTCATAGAAATAGAATATTCTCAATGAATGGGGATTCTGGTTCTCAATTGACAAATAGGAAGTGATTAAACCACGGGATAAGTCGTGCAAGTAACTTAGTTTGTTTTGGGGGTTCAGCAACGTATATTTGATCCCCTACACTGTCTAAATTTATGGTGTAGTCGTTTAATTCAAATTATGTTCAGTAAATATCGTTTGTCTAATGCATTTTTTTGTCTGACGATTTAGCTAAGTCAGTTCCTGCTGAGCGCTCGTAGCGCGCGGTTGGGAAGTGTGTCGCTCTGTGTTCTGTCTTTGTGAGCGCACGTGGTGTGATATAACTTAATAGTTCTAGTGATATACGATTAATATATTATGGCTTATATGGAAACCAACAATATTAGTAGAAAACATACATTACACATAGATTTGTCCTCATTACCAGTTAAATTACGTCTCGAAAATTTGCATGAAGCTATTCGCCATGACTGGATTAGTGGAAGGTGAAATACAGTCGATTGAATCCGATCATTATTACAAGCGGGCCTTTGTCCGAGTGGCTAATTTGGATATCACAAAACGTACATTAGCAAAGTGTGATGGTAAATTAGTGTATGCAGCGGAGTATGAACGATTTGTATTACCGGTCTCTATTGAA